>BHFV01000435.1:2642-25099 GCA_003568905.1 Trebouxiophyceae sp. KSI-1
GTTACGTCACATCACGTCACGTCACGCCATCCGTCTGCTCCGCAGGGAGCACCCCGAGCTGTCGGAGGGGCTCTGCGTCGAGATGATGACTCGCCAGCTGGCGGATTCGGCCGGCCACACGCTGCAGCACCAGGTGCTGACCGCGCTGGCGCCGTGGATGGAGAACCTAAACTTCCGCGCGCGCTGGGAGGGTGCGCCCCCCCCCCCCTTTCGCAAGCTAAACCCTAATCACAGACAGAATTTGGCAGGGCGCGGAGCGCCTGCTTTGAAAAGAGCCGCCGGAAAGAGCCGCCTCCGGAGCCCCTGGTCCTCGATCAAAGCCTGGGCGCTTTAATGTTCAGGGGACCCTAAACCCTAATGTTTGCAAAGTATGGGCGCATTTCGGAGCCACTCTGACACCTGACCGCCCTGAATCGGGAAAAGACTTCCACGGGCGACTCGAGCGAGATTTGCCTGCTCGAGGCAAATCGTTTTTTCTTGTAATTTTGATTGCGAGAGTCGAGGCTGACGTATCTGAAATCTTATCAATTACCCCCAGAAACTCCGCCAAGCCCTAAAAATGGCGCCGCTGACCTCCGTCCTGCAGGCAACTGGAGCGAGAGCCTGCTCAAGGCGATGTGCTTTGCCGCTGCAAATCGATATGTTATTTAAAATTATTTTTAAATTTTGATTTAATTTTATTTTTATAGATGTGCTTTGCCGTTGCAATTCAAATCTTTAAAAAATATCAAAAGAGTCGAGCCCTGACGTGTCTGGACTCTTGCAAACCCCAGAAGCCCCGTCAAGCCCTAAACAAATGCGCGTCTGGCCTCCGTCCTGCAGGCAACTGGAGCGAGAGCCTGCTCAAGGCGATGTACTTTGTCACGCTGCAGCACGGCGGCGCGTTTCCGCACGAAATCGAGCGGCTGTGGTCCACCGTCGCGGCCAACAAACGCAACGTCATCCCCGTTTTAGAATTCCTCATCTCGCGCGGCCTGCAGGAGCTCAACGCACAGGCAACCCCCCCTCCCCTGCTCTTGCTCGGCCTCTCGTCGATGGGACTGTGCTCGCCCTCTTTTTCACTTGTTTGATTCGTTTTGAAAGCTCGTCAGGTCCTGGATGCCATGCCCCTGCCGCCATCCCTGTCTGCAGTTGCATCTCGTCCGAAATCATCGCTTTTCACCTAGCCGCCTTTCACCGAGCCGGATCTGTTCGATGTCGCAGCGGGGATCAAAGGGTGGCTGATGCCGACAGATCGATTTTGAAAACGCGAAACCCTAGATTTAAATCGTGCGCGACGCCGCCCGCTGCAGGACCTCGACCCGCTGCTGCGCTACTTCGACGTCGGCAAGCGCATCAGCCTCTACCTCGCGCGCATGTCCCCCCAGCAGACGATCGACCACCTGGCCTTCGAGATCACGCAGCTGATCGAGGCCGACGACGAGCTGCTGAGCGCGCGACCGCAGCCGCTCGCGGTGCGCTTTAGGACTCTTACACCCTGGATCTCAAACCCCCGAACCCTGGAGCGTACGACGAGTGTATGGAGCGCAAGTCCGCCGCTTCCGCGCTCAGAGCGGCAGCGCTCGGATTGTTAAACCCTGAATTTGAAAGCACCGATATGGCTCCAGGGCCGAGGACTGGACGCAGCCGTGGTGTGGCGGCCCCGCTGCAGCTGTGGCTGCTGCTGCGTGTGGCAGCTGCAGGGCCTTGCTTTTACGAGCCGTTATTTGTTTCCGCAAAGCCCTGCCCGCGGCCGCAGGCGTTCGAGTTCAGCCAGCGGCGGCCGCCGCCCTCGCGCCACTCGAGCCACTCCTCGGTCGGCGGCGCCAGCTGGCACGAGCGGCAGCGCAGCCAGGGGCAGGCGCCCGCGACCGGCGCGTCCGGCCTGGCGGGCCTCAACCTGATGCCGCAGTCGCTGCTGCCGGAGATCATGCCCGACATCCCGCAGATGCTGTCGCGCGCGGCCGGCGGCGCGCGGCGCGTGAGCGAGATGCTGCGCTCGGCCTCCAGCGCGCGCGCGGACGTCGCGGAGGGCGCCGCCGCGGTCGCGGCCGCCGCCGCCGACGGCCTGCGCGAGAGCGCCGACTTTTCCGTCGCGTCCTCGCGCCGCGCCAGCATCGCCGCGCCGCCGCAGGTCACCGGCAGGTCCGCTTTTTTGGCTACTCGCCCGCGCGCTGCTGCGACTTCTCGCAACCGCGTGAGCCGCCCGCTGGCGAGCGCAGGGGCTCGATGATGCGCGCCGAGGTCGCGGTCTGCCTGCTCGCGGAGGTCGCGTACGAGCACGACGAGGACTTTCGCGGCCACCTGCCGCTGCTGCTGCACTCCATGCTGCTGCTGCTTGACTCGAGCGACGCGCTCGTCTTCCGCCACGCGCAGCAGGTCGTCACGCACCTGCTCTACTCGCTCTCCGTCCGCCACCTCGAGCTGCACCGCGCGTCGGGCGCGCCCCCCTCCCTCCCGCCCCCCGCGCGCCCGATCCGCAACTCCGCGCGGCGCGAAATTCCGATCTGTGCGCGAGCGAAGACCGTTTCGCCGCGCGCAAAATCGTCCCGCAAGCTGACAGGCCCGCGCCGTGCCCGGAAACGCTTCGCGGAGCCGCAGCTGACGCGCAGCGCCGCCGCGCCGGCGCAGGCGCGATGCAGGCGGAGTACCAAAAGGTCACCTCGCTGCTCGCGTACCTGCAAACCATGCGCGGGCTGCGGCTGTGGCACTACGAGGACGTCTCGCTCGGCCAGCTGGCGCTGCCGAGCGCGCTCGCGCTGTCCGCGCTCGCGACCGCCATCCTGGAGAGCATCTTTTTCGAACGGGACCTGCGCGAGCGTTGGGCGGCCGAGGCGCTGCGGTGGATGACCGACTCCAACAGCCGCCACCTGGCGTGCCGCTCGCACCAGGCGAGCCGCCACTCCGACCCTGTAGGGTACAGGGCCTCATCCGACCCGAAACACACATGGCCCAATCGAGGCTGGTCGCCGGGCCAGTTTTTTGGATGTACTTGTCTCAGATTAGTAATGCAATGCTGGCCTGCGGTGGGTCTAGGGGTAAAGTCTAAAGCCCTGCCGGTTGCGGCACAGCCTGTCGTTTCTTCTCTGGCGGCTCAGCCTCAGTGGTCCTGCTCGCGCCTGTCAGGGGGGCGCTCACACCGCTGCTCCTGTGCAAACTTTCTTGGGGAGGCAGCAGTTACTGCTGCCTGCCTGATCAGGGACTGGAACAGACACACGTTCCAACCCAGTCCATTCGCAATCCCAATTGGATAACCGCAACCGAAACCAGATCAGACGCGAGGCGGAAATAAGAATATGGATCCCAGAAAACACTCTTTATTGACCTCGGCAAGCCGATTGTACTAGGGGCCGCGCAAGGCCGAAATACTCCAAAGCCGGGCGCGAATACTCCTTGCGCGAAGGGTTTTATAAATGCAAAAATACAAAAACATGAGAGTTCCCGCCTTTGGAAATGACGGACAGAAGCCCGCCAACGCAGATTTACCGGGCTCTGCGGCCAGCGGCCAGCCACGAGGCATGCGGCGCGCTGCTCTCCTGCCTCTACAAGTGCCTGGCGGCGCCCAGCCAGCTGGCGCTGGAGGTGGCAGCCGACGTGCTGCTCACGCTGCAGGCACGCAGTTTCCCCCGGGATTTAGGGTTAAGGGTTTGTGCTGAATCCTGTGATCCGGGCGAAACCCTCCATATCCCTGACCGAAATCCTGATTACGCCCCACTTTCTCTGTGAAAATCCCAAAAATCAAAGCCGGCGTCCTGCTAGTACGCATCTTTTCACCTGTGGATTCGGCACCTTTCCCTTGCCTTTGCTTGTTTACCTGAGTAAGCAAACCTGAGTAAGCAAATGCAGACCCGTCTTACTTGAACCCGCGACCTCCCCTTCCTTTCGGCTGTCAGCCAACACTTTCAACTTTCAAAGTCAGCGTCAGTGCCTGTGTGTATTTTCCCTGAAGAACGGTAAGAGCCTTCACCACAGGATTTTTTTAGTTTGTACTTGTGGCTCTGCATTTATTGATCGCTCAATGAGTTACTTGAAATAAACGAAATAAACAAGCCAGTCATTGTCCTTGTGTCTCATTTTAATCTTCATTTTGCCTGGCACAAACGTCACTTATTCTTGCCGCAGGCCGTCGTGGACGGCATGGACGAGTCAGGCCTGCTGCTGTTCCCGCAGCTGCTGCTCAGCTGCCTTGCTCTGCTGCCGACGGCTTACACCCACCTCTTCGCGCTCGCGGTCGACCTGCTCCAAAAGGCGCGTTTTTTGCTCCTTTCCGGCCTCCGTGTCTAGGGTTTAGGCGATAGGATTTCAGTAGGTTGATCGTCTCGACCGCCTCGGGATGGACGTGCAGCGGAAGGCACGCGCTCGCAAACCCACCTAGGGTTTCGTAGGTCTGTGAAAACCCTGAATACATGCTTTCAGCACGCGGACATCGGGAGCCGGCATCGGCTGTGATATGGGGCAGGCAGCAGCAGCTGCAATCACTCGCCCAGGCCGGCAGCTGTTTAGGGTTTAAGGCTTGAGCGCAAGCGCAATCTTTTATTCTGAAACTTGAACCTCTGACGAGGATTTTCAAATGAGGAGGGACCAGTCAGTCAATTATTTGTTGCCGTTCATTTCGTATCATTGACTCATCCACAGTACGGGAGAAACGTGGCTGCTGCACCGCTCTTGGTCTGGCCAGCAGCCCGCCGCGGCCCCGGTCCCCTCCTTCTCGACCGGAATTACTAAAGTTTCGTGATCTGACAGGCTGTTTTTGCGTCGCAGATCCTGGATCGGGTGGATCTGAACGACGCGACGCTGCAGCACGTGCTGCTCGCGTCCACGCCGCTGCTGCCGGACTCGGCCATGCCGCAGGTGGGTTGCTGCTCTGGGACCCTACTTAGGGTATGGATGAGGGTTCGAGAGATTCTACTTTGGGTTAGGATTAAGGTTCGAGGGACCCTAATCTGGGTTAGGATTAGGGTTCGAGGGACCCTACTCAGGGTTAGGATTAGGGTTGCCAGCTGCGGGGCCCAGCGGGGGCAGGTACCCCATGCCGGGTGCCGGCGACCGGGCTGGGAAGTATTGGCTGGCGGTGTGGGAGGGAACCCTAAACCCTAGACGTCCTTTAGGGTATAGGGAGCACCAGGTCAGCGCGCGCTCACTGGCTGCGAGAGGCTGCAGAAGAAGGCGCTTTTTACATGCCTGCAAGGCCCCCCCCCCTTTTGGAACAGCTTCTCTTGATCATTAGATCACCTGGGCTACACGCCGAGCGCCTGACCCTAACGAAACTCTAGGAACCCTAATTCAGCCCTCAAAACCCTGCGCGCAGCTGTACGGCAGCGGCAAGACGTGGGGCCGCCCGGGGGCCTCCGCGGCCGGCGGCTGGCCGCTGGGCATGCAGCTCTTTGGCCAGGAGGCGCTGCTGTGCGTGCAGCAGCACCTGGTCAAAGGGCTGTTCAGGCACGAGACCGAGCTGTGCACCATAGAGGCGCGAATCCCCCCCCCTCTCCCCGTCCTGATTCCCACCCCGATCGCACTTAGGGTTTGAGCTAGGTTTGAGGGTCTTCTGAAACCCTAATAACGCTCGACCGATCTAGGTTGCTTTCGGAGCGCTCCTCCGCCGTTCGATTGTCCGGTCGCTGCGCTCGAGTCCGCGTGCTTGCCGAGGGGTGATTTGTTCGACGAGCCCTGAGAAACCCTAAGGAAGCGGCTTGCAAGGGTCGGTTGCACCGCCGCCGCGGCCTTCTAGGGAGAGTTGCGGTAACTCCAGCGGAACTCACGAGCGTGGTTTCCGCCTTCCGAGTTAGGAATCCCTAAACCCTAAATCAGAGACCCAATCTGAGTCCCGCTGACCGCCTCTGCGCGGCTCATTTGAAACCCTAAGAAAACCTACGATCAAACCCTAAGAAACCCTGCTCTCCGCCGCAGGTGCTGGCCTGCCTGGCGGAGCAGGTGGCGGGTCTGCGGCAGCCGCTGGCCAGCAGCCTCATAACTGCCGACACCCTGGTTTTCGACCTGAGGGGCGCGCAGACCTTCCAGGCTGGACTGGGCGCGGTGCTCGGCGAGGCGTGCCCCCTCCCGGCTCCCTTATCCCTTCTTAGGGTTTTGTGCACGCCGCGTTCGGCAAGAAAATTGCTTTTGCGCTGTTCTTCCTGTTTCCGGGGAGGTTTTGCGGACTTTTTCTTGCCAGAGGTCGGCGCGCTGCTGACAGACCCTCGCCAGGGTTCCAGCATGCAGGCCGGCAAAGGCGCTGGCAAGCAGCGGCAGCAGAGGCAGTCTGTTTCACAGCCGTAGCAAACCGTGCGCTGCTCTGGCTGCAGCCGCCAGCTCGTGGCCGGAGGCTGTGCAGTTTTTCTTGCATGGGCAGGCTCGAGCAAGAGCGGAGGCAGCAGGGGAGGGGTTGTCGGAGCCGGCTGGCAGGCAGCATACGTTCAAATTTCAGGGTTTAATTCAGGGTTTCGCGAAGTCAGAGGCTGAGATTCGCCACGCGACGCGGTCATGCGGCAGCTCACTCACTTTCGAGTTTAGGGTTTTGTATTTAGGGTATTTGTAACGCTCACGCGTCTCCCAACGCAGGTGGACGCGCAGCTGGCGATAAGCCTGATGGCTCAACTGCCCTGGCTGTGCCGCCACTTCCGCTTCTCCGTTCACACCGGCCTGGCTTCTGTCTCCGTGCTGGCACGCCCCCTCCTGTCAATCCTACGCTCCGACCATAAACCTTGAACTTGAACATCTCTTCTAGCGTCCTGGCTGCTTATGCGTGTTTCACAGCTGTGCAGCCCCCCCTTCTTTGAGAGATAAGGGCCACACAGTGTTACTGCTCCAGCCTTCAGGCCGCGCCTTTGCACACAAGTCTGCTTGGGGCAGATGCAGCCAGCTTCCCTGCAGCTTCCCCCGGACCCAAACCCCTTCCCACAGGCTGCACCCAGCAGCAAGGACTGCAAACTGCGTTTTCAGGAAATTCAGCCCCCAAACTTCAACCCTGAACCTTTCAGCGGCCCTGAATGCTTGCCAGCAGCAGCGGCAGCGCCCTCAGTGGCTCGTGAGCAGCCGCCCGCTGCCAGGCTGGCCGCTTTCGCCCCCCTCTCCGGCCCTATCTCAGTAACCCTAATCACACCACTGGTCTCCTAGCCCTAGTCGCCCCGCTGGAACCCTGTGCCCGCCCTGCTGTCGTTTCTGCACTCTAATCTGAGGCCCGAGTGAGCAGAGAGCCGCTGGGTTGTCATTTGCAGGCGCAGGCGAGAGCCTGCCGGGCGGCTGGGCACGGGCAGCTGGCGGACGCTCTCGTGAGGCTGCGGCGGGGCACCCAGGAGCCGCTGGCAGGGGTGCTGGCAGGCATCTGCGCAGCCTACACGGCAGCCTTCTTCCCCAGGCACACAGCCCGCTTCCGGCCCCACTTCCCTGTCTGCGCGCGGAATTGCCAGCCTGGTTGCGCAGATTTCGAGGGGTGGCAGCCAGCGCCAAAGCTGGAAATCTGGGACGGGTGTCAAATTTGTGCTCTTGTCGGGACTGACTGCGCGATGGGCGGGGCCGGGTGCCTCCTGCCTGGCAGCAGCCTGCGGCTGCAGCGGCTCTCCTCCTGCTGCCAGGCAGCAGGAGCTGCTGCAGCCGCACGGCGAATGCTGCGCACAGAAGGCAGCTGCACAGGCCGCATAAACTGCAAAAATGCGTGCCAACAAAAACAACGAACGGCAAAAAAAAGAAAGAAAGACAACGGGAAAAGGGGGAATTGACGAGGCCAGAGGCCGGCCGCGCAGGTTTGCCAAGGTGGCGCTGCAGCGGCTGATGGAGGCGCTTACCAAGGGCGAGGAGGCGTACCACGGCCACGTGCTGCAGATCCTGGCCGCTCTCTTCCGGGCACGCCTTCTCCCCTGCCCCCATCCCTTTCTCTGCCCTTCTGGCCAAGGAGCCTCGGCTTGCTGATGGAGGCATGCTTTGGCGTCTCCGTGTCTGATTCGAACCGATTCGAAATGATTTCATTCAAGTTTGAAATGATTTTGAGTAGACTCGAATGGGCGGTTTCAGTCCCAGGTGCTGGCGAACAGAGGGGCCTCTTTTATGCGGGGCGCGGGAAAAGGGGAGGCCTCATCGGCTGCGCTCATCCCAGCCACACCAACCGGGCAGGCAGGCGTGCGGGGCTAGGCGCGGCGCCAAGGAAGTGTCTCCCGGCCATCTGAGGCAGAGATGCTTTCAGTCGTGCTGTCACCCAAAACCCTAAATCCTAAACACGTAGATTACGCGCACTTGCCAACAGACAACTGCATGCTCGGCCCGCGTCAATGTGTCTTGGATCAGGGCAGTGTTTCGTGAGAGTTTTCGAAATCGGGAGTGCCACTGATCTCGAGGAGAGCCTCACTCCCTGCCGTTCCTCGTTTGCGATCAATTGACGAGCTCCGCATTCGCCCGTTGCAGAGACTGGGCATGTCCACATTCAAAGTTTCGCCCGTCAAGGGTCAAACCGGAAATTTGAGCTGCCAGGCTGGCCGCAGGTCGAGGACCTGGACCTGGGCTGCCAGGCGCACTACACCAGCGAGGCCGACAAGGGCCTGCTGGCGCCGATCGCCTCCCTGCTGGAGGGCCCCCACAGCGCGCAGGCGCTGCAGGCGCGCCCCTGTCCGCCAGCCTGTCCCCGCCGCAGCAAAATCCGAAAACAGCAACCTTACTGTAGCGGGAGGTTTGAACCCGGAAAGGCATCAAGGTTTTCGGAAAGTTCCGGCTCAATTTGCTTGTGGCACGGCATTTTGACACCCTTCTCTGCTGACATCGCTCGTTACACTACCCCCTGCGCACCCTGCGAGGGCTCCCGAGCAGGCAGCCGGCCACGGCTGACTTCCAAAGATCTGCTAGTGGTTTTTAAGCAGGTTTTTTGGTTAATCCAATGTGACGTCCCCTCGAGCTCAGTGGCGGTACGCTAGGATTGTGTCATCCGTGTGTGTTCTTCTCGACATGTGACCACCTGCAATTCCTTTTGTCTGACCTTCCTGTCCTCTGACAGAGCTTTCCAGCCCTCAGCGTGAAGGCTCAGGCTTCGCGATCCAAAAGCTCGAGGTATGCCAATTGTAAAAGAGACAGGGGCGGTAAAACTGAATATCTATTTACTTAATATCAAAAGTTAGCATTTATTTTAAGTTTTTAAGACGAACCTGGCATCAACGTGTCCTGCGGTCGCGCTCGCCAGGTGCTGGAGGCGGTGATAGAGTATCAGGACCGGCACCCCGAGGGCGAGCCGGCCGGGCCCGAGCTGCTGCAGTGGCCCAAGGCGCTCGGAGGCGCGCCGGGCGCGGACGCCGCTGCCAGCCTGGCGGCTCTGGGGCGGCTGCACGAGGCCTGGGGGCTGCCGCGCAAGCGGCCGCTGGACAAGCTGATGCCCTTCATAGCCGGAGCGCAGCTGCAGGGGCGCCCTGACAGCGGCAGCTGAGCCGCTTGCTGCAAGAAGTGGGAGAGGCTGCTGTGTTTGATTGTGTTGGTTGACGACAGCGTGCTTGCCTCCTGGGGCCCTCCGCTGAGGAGAAGGGCCCGGTCGAGGCGTGTCTGCTGGGTTTCGAGCGGTGCAGCCTGCGCCAGTGTGAGCCGAGCTGCTGTTGGGAGCGCGTTGCATGCGCACCGACACAGCGGTGAAGGTTTGCACCGACACAGCGGCTGCGGCAGCAACAGCCGCATTGTAGGTAAGCTCCTTGCCTCATTCTGGCATTCGATTACAGCTCAGAGCGGGCGTGCCAGAATAGTGCACCAGGAGGGCGTGGGGGCGCCTGTCGTGAGTGCAGCACTCCTCTCAAGGGGAGCCAGCTCCGTTCGACAGCAGTCTTGAGATCCGAACTGAGCGCCAGAGACAGGCAGATCCCCACCAGACTTGAGGCTTGAGGCTTTGAGCTCCTTGAACAAATATTCTGGAGTATATGCACCTGTCACGGATATCAGCCCGGTCTTCCAGGTCACACGACACTTGCCTGCCTTCCCAACAAGTCCCAACAGCCGGCGACAGCAGTTAATGTTAGCGCCCGCCGGGGAAAGCTGCTGCGGAGCACCTGCCGCCGAACTCCTGCAGTCTAGCGGTTAGAGAACACCCTGACAGGCATTGAGGCCGCCGGACACCCGCGTCCAGCAGGCGCTGGAGACTACTGGAGGCGAGCCCGCAGTGCCCGCCTCAGGCGCGCTCCTGTCGTGAGTGCAGCACCCCTCCCACGGAGAGAGCCGGCCGGTGGGAGCTGCCTTCGATATCGGCCGCTTGACGCTCGCTCTGCGCCCACCACTTGAGAGCCCACTCCTTGATCGCATTCGCGAGCCAGATCCCCACCAGGCATCCCAGCTTTGAGTCTACCAGCCCGTCAGAACGATTGCTCCCAGTATTGGCACCTATCCGGCGGATGTCGCGGTCCCCAGGCAGCACAACACTTGGCAGCTCGCCGCACAGGTCTCGACAGCTCGCGACAGCGGCCGGTGTTAGCGCCGGCCTGGGCGGGCTGCACCGGCACGGCTGCCGCCTGGGAGTCGTACCTTTGCGGCCATGGAGCGCCCTCACGGGCGCTGAGGGCGCCAGGGTTCCGCTTTTGGCAACTTCGGGGCGACCCACTCCGCGCATGCGAGGCCGCTCACGGCCCGCGGGCGCCGGGCGCCCGGTACTGGCTGGTATCGTACCGTGAGGCCGTGTAAGAGCTATCTGGTGCTGCTCGCGGTGCGCTGGGCGCCCCGGCGGGCGGCGATGGAGCGATGGTCCAGCTCCGACTTCACCCCGCGCCTCCTGTCTGTAGCAGCTGCTGGCCCGCTCGGCTGGCTGCCCACTGCAGCTAGCTGGCGCCACCGTGCCGAGGCCGCCTGGCCGCTGGAGTGCTGGGGTGCGGAGGTGTGCAGGCGTGCATGTGGAGAGGGCGCCGAGGCGCAGATTGAGGAGGTCAGAGTGTTACATCGCGCCCGCCCGGGGCTCAGGGAGCCGGGCAGGCAGTCAGTGCGAGCAGGCAAGGCGACGCCCAGGCAGTGGCCCTGCTGGCCGGCGCACAAGGCAGGTCGTGTGCGGCCCGGCTGGCGCCTCTGACTTCGTTACAAGAGGCACCAGCACTCCACCACCCGGCCCCTCCGGCGAACCGGAGGCGCCGCCCGCACAAGCCACCGCTCCGCACGGCGGGTGCGCCTGCTGGCCCGGGCGCCTGCCAGGAGCAGCAGCCCGGAAGCGCCGCCCCACAGCAGGCACCCAGGCCAGCAGGCACACCCGCTCCCGCCTCCCTCCCGTGCGTGCGGAGCGGGGCCGTGACCAATTTGTTTGTTTATTGAGGTCCGGAGTTCGCACTGGCAACGCGACGATGCAGGCATCCTGAGGCCTAATGTTGCCCGCCGCTGATGTCCTCGTCCCGCCGGCCCGGGCCGGCGCGCCTCCGCCGCCTGCCTGCAGCCAGGCCGCACCGGCTGGGCGAGGGCGCACCTGGCGCACCTCGTGCCGGTGTGGCCCGCCGGCGTAGGCCTCCTCTTTGGGAAATGAGGTTGCGCTCTGGGTTTTGTTTGCACCGTCATGCGACGGCGTCTTGTGACAGAGGGTCGCTGTTGCTGGAACAGCCTGCATCGCAAAACCCGAATTTGGCAGCGCGCTCGCAGCCGTCGCCACAGTCCCGCCCCGCCCACCGTCGACTGGCCCTCATCTTGCGCCTCATCCCGTGCCCAGTGGGCCCCATCTTGCGATATACTCCAGAGTTCGGTTGTCCTCCGGCGCTGTCGTGGCCTCTTGACTCGCCAGCAGTCAGGCTTATTATATCGCTTTGTCGTCTCCTGGCGCCTGGTGCAGCGGCAGAGTCAGCGGGAGTGTTGGGAGCGCTGGCCTGCAACCACAAGGTGCTGTTCCCCCTAGCTCCTCTGTGCCAGCAGCTCCGTCCGTCGGTTCAGGAAAGACATTTGACAGCAGTTTCTTACCATCCGCTATGCGCCCACCACTCGACAGCCCATCTGGGTGCAACCGAGAGCCAGATCCCCACTAGGCATCCTAATCTTGAGGCTTCCAGCCGTGAAGGTGGTGTGAATGGCAGCCTCTGCATCTTTGACGGCGAGCAGCCCTGCCCTCAGGCAGCTCAACATTCGCCAGCGTGCCGCACAGGTCTCGACAGCTCGCGACAGCGGCCGATGTTAGCACCAGCCGGGGCGAGCTGCTCCGGCGCAACTGATGCCGGAGAGGTGCACGGTTGCAGCCATGGAGCGTGTTCACAGGCGCTGAAGGTGCCGGAGGCCCGACTGCGGCCGCTTCGGGGCGACCCACTCTGCGGATGCGAGCGATGTTGTTGGGATCGCGTTGCACGCCCAGCACCGGTGAGGGCTTGCACTGCTGACAGACGGCTGCGGCAGAGACAGCCGCAGTGCAGGCAATGCTCCTTGCGTTCGTTCGCAGGTCAGAGCGCAGGCACTCTGGCAGTGCGGCTCGGCCGCCTCTCAGCAGGCAGGACAGTGAGACACCACACAATAAGGCTGCGACAGGGCTGAGCTCGCCAGGCAGGCAGCTGCGGCTCGCAGGAGCGCCGACTGGGGCAAGGCGGCGCAAAGCAAAGGGCCGGGCGTCAGCTGCCGCCCTCTGCCAGCTTCTGCCGCTTCCATCGCTCGGCCGCCTCCAGGATCTTGAGGTGCGGCGCGGTCGCGCCCTCGTCCGGGAAGATGTAGTCGTAGTACTCCTGATGAGTATTTGGAGTTCCGTCAGTAAACAATTGAGGAGGTTAGTCATGAGATTAGTCATGGCTGGCTTGCCTGCCAGCGCCCGCAGGCGCACGCCCAACCACTGGTGCACACCCAACAGGCCTGAAACCGCTTTCCCCAGAACAGCGCCCGGAAGTTTAGGGGGCGAGGCGTCTGCAGCATTCCAATCCCAGCATGAAGCGTGTCTGCCGCTGCCTAGGAACAGCGCCGCCAGCGAGCAGGCGGCCCTCATGCAGCTCCACACAAAGGAGGTGCCGCCCACGCCTGGGAGGCAGGATCGCCGCACCTCCATGCCCGCGTCCAGCCCCTCGTCCGTCTGGATCGGCCGCTTGCGCTTGATGCGGCGCGGCATGCGGCGCTCGACCGCTGCCACCGCGGCCGCCGAGGGCGCCGCCGTCTGCTGCTCGAAGGCTCGCCACGCCTCCAGCAGCATGACCGCCTCCTCCTTGGCCTCCGGCTGGCCCTCGCGCAGGCTGCGGAACGCGCGCTCGTACACGCTGCAGGAGTTGCGGCGGCAGTTACGGTGTCAGCTACTTTGGCAGCAGTTACGGCGTCACTTTTGCACAGGTAGACTGCTGCGCTGGCAAGCCAGGGTATTCGAAACAGGCAGCTGCTGGTCTGAGCCGCTTCTGTTCAGATCCATGAGGTGGAGCCTGTCATGGCTCTGGCAGCTGCCGCCTGGGAGGGAAACAAGATGCAGCGCAGCGGCGGTGGGAGGTCAGCCGGCAGATGCCATCTCATCTCCGTGCATCTCAGGTCCGTCGCATGCCAAAGGCATCTTGTCTGCCCGCCCTGCCCAGCCACACCGGAAGGGGAGGCTGCAGGGGAAGAAAGCGGCAAAAGGAGGGAAAGGCAGGCGTGCCTGCGGGCCTTGGCTTCCCGCACGCCGGCGGCCTCCTCCCCGCTCTCTCTCCGCCGCTCAGCGGCCGCGAGCGCCTCCTCGTCCGTCTCGTCCACCGGCAGCTCGGCCGCCTCAAAGGCGGCGTAGCTGAGCCACACCTTGACGTGACTCGTCCGCTCCAACAGCCGCTCGTAGACCGCCCGGGCGGCGCCGCGCTCGCCGCTCTGGATCTCGAAATCTATGTACGCCTGCGTTAGGGATGGCGCCGGGCTGAGGCACTCGGCAGGTAATGCCAGGCTGTTAAATCTGGGGGTTGCGCGAGATTTGGAGGGCCGGATGCAGGGTGGAGGGGTGCCATGCAGGGAGCGGCAGCGAGGCCTGGGTGCGGCTGCGGCTGCTGGTCCTGATTGGAAACGTCCTTTTTTTGTAACAATAAAGGCATGACAACACAAGGCAGGGGACATTACAAGGCAAACCGGGAGAGCTGGGCTGTAACCAACCCCGACCACTCTTGAAAACCGTATCAGTGTGTGAGAGGGCCCGGGCGCGGCCACGAGGGCGGGGCCGAAACACAACCAGCTGCCTGCCTTTCCAGCCGGCAAAAGTGTCGCAAACCGCAGGAGGGGGGGGGGGGGCGCGCCTTCCACAGCAGCTCGGGCATGTCGAGCACCGGCAGCCCGATCGCGAGTTCGAAGATCGAGCGGCAGCGCTCCGCCTCCCCGAGCGACTGCTCCAGCGCGGCCCAGCGGGCCCAGGCGCGGCAATTCTCCGGGCGCCACTCCAGGTACTTGGCGTACAGCGTGCGGCAGCGGTCAAAGGCGCCGAGCTGCGACTCGAGCGCGATGTAGCTGACAAACAGCTTGTCCTTGGGGCACAGCCCGATGGCCGCGCCGAGCAGCTTGCGGGCGGCCGGCAGGTCCAGCTGCCTCAGCTCCAGCTGCGCGGCCATGAGCCAGATCTGCAGTGGGGGCAGAGGGGGCGCTGGTCAGGCTGGGGGAGGCTGCGGTGCGTCGCAGGGGGCGGGGCCGAGCAAGCGCTTGCTTCTCTTCTGCATGTGGACGGCATGCTTGGCTCGCCAGCAGGCCTGTATGAGCATGGGCATGAGCCCTAGCATACGCAAAGGCATGGGCATTCTGCTTCATGAAGCCATTCACAGTCTCCTTCTGGGCCCCTGTGCAGCACAGAGAAGCAAGCCTGGCACCGGACCATGCATGCTTGTCACTGGGCAAGCGGGCGGCAAGGGAGGGGCGCGCCTTTGCAAAGGTGAACTTGCGGTGCGGGATGAGCTGCAGGCAGACTCTGTACACCTCCCGGGCGCGCTCGGGCGCCTCCGCCTCCAGCTCCTCCCACAGCGCATAGTTTATCCACAGGTAGATGTAGCGCTGCCAGTAGCGCTTCTCCTGCGCGGGCGGCAGGTTGGCGACCGCGCGCTCGTACACCTCGCGCACCTGCATCGGTTACGTGACAGTTACGTGTGGTCAGTTACGGCACGCATGGGCTTGCGAGTGGGGCAGGCCCCCCATCCAGGGCTGAATGCGCTGGGCATCTGGTGCTGCCTCGCAGCCTGCTGTGAAGGCACGGCCCCGGGGAAACGGTCGAGGGAGACTGTATGGCGCATGCAGCCATAGGAAGGGAGCGCTGGAGTAAATGAAGGGTCAGCGTCTCTCCGGAAACATGTGACAGGAACCGAAATGCAGGCATGAGCCGTCTTCATGATGAATTGGGCCCGTTTAGCAGCAAGATGCCGGCTGCGCTTCCAGCACGCTGGGAAACAAAAATCTTCACATTATGTCAGAAGAGGAGGGGGATAGGGCTGCCCCATACCCTGTCGGGGTCGCCCGCCGACTCCTCCAGGCGGATGTAGTCAAACCACGCGTCGTAATTCGTAGGGTTCGCCTTCACCTCCGCCTCGTACTGGAAGCGCCTCTCACTCACAATCACCTCCTGCACAGCGCCCAGGCGAGAGTTCAGAGTCGGTTTCCCTCCATTTCATCGATCGTTTTTGCACCCTTTCTCACCTCCCATAAGTTTCCTCCTTCCTGCTTGCCCTCCCTTTCACTCCAGGTCAGCTGAGTTGATGCTGCTCTCTGGCCCGGCTTGCATCTCATGCAGCAGTTTTCGGCGGCGGCAGCCACATGCTCAGGCATGGCCGCGCCCCAATCAGCAGCAGTGGCAGAAGCAGAAGGTCCTCATGTGCATGCAGGCACCGCCGGGGGTACTCACTCTAGCAGCGAGCCAAATGCAAAAGCATCAGCCCACTCGGCGCGATGCGGGTGCAAAAGCCGGAGGGGGTGCCGAATCCACACTCACCTCGATGCCCTCCCGGTCGCCGTGCTGCTTCTCGAACGCCACAAAGCGGCGGTAGACGCCGTCCGCCTGGCCTCGAGGGATGTGGTCCAGCGCGTACCTGCGAGTAACACAAATAACGCCTGAATAACGAGAAATAACAGTGCAATAACACAAATAACGCCCCCAGAACACAATCAGCGGCAGGTGAATCGACAAGATGCAGCTGCTGGTGTGTGTCAGCTACCTAGCATGTCATCAGGCTGCCTGCCTAAGATGCATGGGATCGGTGCCAGGCAGGCGAGCTGGGGCGTTCGGTAGGGCGGCGCAGGAGGCACCTGAAGATGGCGCGCGCCCGCTCCACCTCCCCGACCTTCTCCTCAAACTCGGCGAATTTGAGCAGCAGGTCCTCCTGCGGCAGTTACGGAGCGGGAGTTGAGAGTCCAGCCTGGTACGTGCAGAGCGGCAAGCCCGGCTGCAGCTGCCGATTCTCAACTGCAGGGGGGGCGCTCTGCAAGTCGAGCTATCAGTGATGCGACCAGCACACTCCGAGCTGCAGATCCCGCGCACTGTAACTGACAGCAGTTACGGTAGGGTCGGGGCAGGGTCGCCTCACCGTCTCGCCGTCCTCGCCCAGCTCCTCGACCGCGCGCTCGTAGCAGCGCCGGGCGAGCGCGACCTCCCCGTTCTGCAACTCGAACTTGGCGTACCGCACCCAGGCCTTCACCGTCGGCAGGCACTGCACACGGCGACCAGTCAGGCCGGTGCTCACAGGTGCGACAGAAAGCTAGCAGAGGAGAAGCCCCGCAGCCTGCGCTTGCACTTCTCAGCCAAGCTCCGAAACACAGGCAGCAGCTGCGGCGTGGCTGCCTGGCTCGCCTGGCTTGGCACTTTCGGTGCAAGAAGATCGTTGCATTATGTAATGTTTTGTAACTGAACCTTGCGTGACACGAAGTGACGTAACATTGCACCGCTGCCAGGCCCTACGGCTGGAAAGCATGTCTACAGCCTCTCACATCCCCCATCCCTCCCGGGCCCCTGTACTGGAACAGACCTGCACGTATCGCTCATAGATGCGGCGCGCGCGCTCCACCTCCTGGTAGCGCAGCTCCATCTTGATGTAGGCCGCCCAGCCGTGGTGGTCCGGCTCCCACCGCATCCAGCGCTCAAAGATCTGGCGCGCGCCCGGCACGTTGCCCAGCAGCTCCTCCATGTGGATGTACTTGTACCTGGGGTGGTGGCGGGAAAGACAGCCTGTCGGTGGCCAGGCTGGCAGGGAAGCGAGCTGCCTGGTCGAGGGGTGGGAATGCGGGCGCCCGAAAGGCCCGCAGCTGCCGTATGCGGCGTGAGCAGCCAAATAAAGGGCAAGGCGGCGAAAGCGAGGCAGTGAGGGGAAACACTGCCGGGAGCAGCGCATCTTGGAAGGCTGAGGCAAAAGATTCTAGCTTTTCCCGGTCAGCAGGGCTGCCGGTGCACTCCTGACCGGTTTTTTTTTTCCAACCTTATGCCATGCATCTTCCCCTTTCTCGCCTGGCAAGCAGGAATGCGGGGGCGGAGCGCACCACAGCTGGTCCACGCGCGGCAGGATCTGGACGGCGCGGTCCCAGACATTTCGCGCGTGGTTGATGAAGCGGTGGCGCATCTCCATCTCGGCGTACTTGAGCCAGAGCGATTGGTTGGTGTGGCTGACTTCCAGCGCGCGCTCCCAGACCGAGCGCGCCCGGCGAAAGTCCTTCTGCCCCTCCTCCCACTGCGCATACTGCGGCCAACGGGGCAGTCGCCTGTCAGATGGCTGGCAGCTGATGTTGCTCCCGCAGCTGGCACCGTGGCTGCCAGGGGTGGCTCTGTGAAGGCGTGCTGCTGCTGGCCAGGCACGCTGCCAATGCTAGGCGCAGCGCAGGCAGCGACAGCTCAAACAGGAGCTGCAGTGTCCCACGGAAAGCCAGGCCCTCCCAAAGGCTGTTCAGGAAAGAAAAGTACCTTGACCCAAACGCTGACGTTCCATCGCACGCGGCGGACCAGGTCCTCGAACTCCTTGCGCTTGCGCAGGCGGTACTCGGCGAGCTCGGTCGGGTCGGTGATCTTCTGCGTCGGCGGCTTGAAGTCCGCCTCCTGCAGCGCCTGGCTCTCGCGCAGCAGCTGCTCCGCCGTGATCTGCGTGCGAGCGAGGCGGCAAGGGCGTCATCAGGGCTGCACAGCGACGACGAGGCGAGGTGGATGTTGCAGGAAATTGGAAAGCCTGAGGCTGTGAGGTGTTCAGACCAAAAAGCTGCGGTCGTGTATGGCTAGAGTGGTGCATAATCATGCTTCAACAGGCAGTGAGGCGGCGCCAGGGGCCGATGCAAGTGTGGAGCTGTGAACAGATGCTGCATAAACTGCCGTTGGCAGCCGCTTCGAGGGAGTAAGATGCAGCACTGCATGCCAAAATGCAGTTACATGTGCAATGCGAGGAGCTGGGCCTCGGATCCGCCGGCAGTCCGGCCCACACCTGCTTGTCGGCCGGCTGCTTGTTCTTCACGCGCGTCGTCCGCGGCAGGCGGACCTCCGTGTCGCGCGCGCTCATGCCCGCCATGCCCTCCATGGCTGCTTCCTGGGCTGCCTCCCGTACAAACCGATTCCACGGTTCTTTCTTTGCGCTTGCGTCTCGTTCCCACCCTGGCGAAAGCAAGGACGCTACTTGAGGGCGAAATCTCGACCCAAAGTGGAGCTGAACGGCTATCCCGGCTTTGCTTTCTGCTCATCTACTCGCCCACAGAGTCCAGAGGCAAACAGATCCCCAGGAGGTGACCTGGAATCGCTGGGCGAAGCGGCCCCGGCTCAGCAGCGGGCCTGCGCGGCCGGCAAGGCGTGCAGGCGCGCGGATGGCGGCTGCTGCAGCTGCGGCGGAGGGGCCGGAGGGGTCGCTGCTTGCGGTCATTGGCGATGAGGTGCGCCCTAGCCCCGGATGTCTCTGCTTGCGCTCGCTTAGAGCGGCTGATCACGCACTGGCAGTAATGAGCACGCTTAATGGGATCATGTGCAGCCTCCGATATCACCCAGTGGCTGGCTTTGCTCTGGGCTGGCCAGGCATGGCTCGGGCATCATGTGGGGTCGCGCCTGGAAGTTCCTGCCAGCAGCCTGAGAGGCAGCACTATGGGGCAGCACAGAGCAGTCTCTCTCCTTGCTATCCGAACTGACCCGCACTTGACATCTGCAGGACACCGTGACCGGCTTCCTGCTGGCCGGCGTCGGCAATGTCGACTTCCGCAAGAAGAGCAACTTTCTGGTGGTCACTGAGAGTGCGCTTTCTTCCAGGCGTTTGCTTCTCTGCGTCTTGCAAGGAGTACTTCACCGACCTGAGTCTAAATTTGCCTGCTTCCCCGGCTGCGCAGAGACGAGCGTGAAGGCGATCGAGGACGCCTTCAAAGAGTTTACCAGTAGAGAGGTGAGTTGCCAATGCTGCCTCTGGGGAAGCTGTTGCTGTGTCATTCTGGGAGCGCAAAGCAGCTGAGCCGCCCAGGGCGCTGCCCTGCAGGACATCGCCATCCTGCTCATCAACCAATACGTGCGCTCCCCTGATGCTGCGCTCCATGCCGCTAAACCCATAACCATCATGGCCTGAATCTGAAGTGACCGAGGCACTCGCGCTGCTGCAGATCGCCAACATGATCCGGCACCTCATTGCCAACTTCCAAAAGGTCCACTTTCCCAGCCTTATCGTACTATGAAATGCCTGCCTCAAAGATGCCAGTCCACCTCGAATGTGTGTTGCAGTGAGGTGCTGAATCTGCTGCGCTGCACCCCTGCAGCCGCTGCCGGCGCTGCTGGAGATCCCCAGCAAGGAGCACCCATACAACGCCAGCCAGGACTCGATCCTGGCCCGTGTGGCCGGCATGCTGGGTGGCGAGGCGTCATAAGAAAGTAACCGCTTGGACAATGGCATAGGTTGCAGCGACATTTCGTGCTTTACGCTTGCTGTCATTTGCCTTTGAAACTGTCCGCTCCGTGGCACACAGACCTGCGGCGCCGCTGGGAGTGGAGGACAGGCCTTGAGGCAGCCTGGGCCAATTGTAAGGGGTCTGGCTGCAAGCAGGAAAGAAGTAGCAGACTTGTAGTAGGTCTGCTGGCATGCAGACCACTAGGCCTGCCTCCTGTGCGATTGCATGGCCGCCTCAAGCTGCATCCAGGCACGTTCTTGCTGGTAATTGCAATGAGCTGAAACTTCAGGGTGTTGCTCAGGCAGGCTATGCTTTGATCGGCATTGCACACACCGAGCTTTCGAATTTCTGGTACCGCCGCCTGAACAGGCGGGGGCCCATCCAAGAAAATGTGGGCCCCTTATCAAGGACAGAGCCCTGCTGGACGCCGCAGAAGGCTGAAAGCACAAAGATGGCCTCCTCAAGCACCCAGCAGTTCAGCTATCTGCCAGAAGGGTTGAGCGAGACAGACTGGCTGCTGGTCTGCAGCAATCAGGAGCTGCCTCAGGAGCTGCCTTGCCACGGCCTGATCCTGTCAGCTCTCTCTCCCGTCTTGGCTGGCCTGAGCGGCACCAGGCAGAACGATGCGGGGAAGGTCACAGTGCCCTTCCCCTACGCCGCCGCAGTGGGCGCAAAGTTCCTCAACTGGGTGTACGCGCGCCACGAGCCCAGTCTGGAGCTGGAAGAGGCCAAGCTGCTGGCACAGCTGAGCCACCAGTGGGGCATCGCTGGTGAGAAGCAGGCCAGGCCAGGCCCAGAGCGCAGGACTGGGGGCACTTTGATGAGGCTCTGTGCGCTGAGAAACTTTCCTGCTGCTGCGATTGCAGGGCTGGCCCTGCTGTGCGACCAGGTCCTGGCACAGAGGGCTGGTCCGCCGGGCCACCGCGCTGTGTTCAGGCTGCGTGTGGATTCTGGAAGCAATCATGTTCCAGATGCTGTGGTCAGCGCTTTCAACCCGTCCATGGTGCTCAGTCCCAAGCTGACAAAAGCCGAGCTCCTGGACTTGGCCGTGCTGGCCTCCGACTGCGGCCTGGAGGACACGCTGGCCCACTGCGAGTTCCAAATCATCCTGCGTTTCCCTGAGGTGTGATCTCTTTACAACCTTACCCAGCCTTCCGCGAGCCGCATGGTGCAGACTTTTCTTGTTTTTGTGGATTCTGGAACCCCATGAAGTTTTAACAAGTGTGCCCCATTGAGACTAAGTACTGCCTGCCTGCAGGTGATCAACGACCCCAAGCTCTCGCAGCTCAGCGCGGCCAGCATGCACCGCATCCTGCTAGGCATCATGACCCAGGTTTCTGAAACCAAGGCAGGCTGCCAGGCCTGCCAGCACAACGGCAGGATCGCGTCGCAAGTCTCTCAAGCTGGAGATATGGAGCGCCTCGTGTGCTCCATCTGCGACAACTTTTCTGTCAGGCCTACCAGGCGGCAGCAGCAGCTCATCACAACCCCCAGCGTGCAGCAGCTGAAGGCCTGGGCGCGCCAACTTGAGCAGCAGCCCTCTGCAGCGCTGCCCTTCCCAAGCCGCCGCATTGAATGGTGATCACAGCCGCCTGGCAGCACTAGGCAGTGCGTGCAGCATCCAAAACAGAGGCAGCCGATGAAAACAGCCACGGTCGTCAGTTGCTGCCCACAGTCGAGCCTTGGCGAGGATGTTGAGTAGCGGCCGCCTGTCAGTTGGTCCAGAGGGCCGGACGTCCATCAATGCCTGCTTGGCGGTTACACCCATGTCTTGTCCACTAGTGGAGCTAGGTACAGCTAGTGCTGCTGCTGCTGCCCGTTGCTGCCACAGGTGTAAAGGAGCTGCATTGCTTGTGCGCCTTGACAGTGTGGAATCAGTGCTGGTTCACTCCCTTTCCGAAGGCTTGGCCAGCTGCAGCTTGATCACAGCAAGGGTCATGCTGTGAATTACATCTGGTTCCACCTTCAAGGCCTGCTTTGCTCAGGGGCGGCGTTGGAAGTACTTCTGCTGCGCAGGCTTTGGCGCAGCGCCTGCAGGCGCCAGCTGCCAGCCACTCGTGTGAAGCACATGCACGTACGCTAAGACAGATGAAGTGGCTGGGCAATGCACAGGGCATGTTCAACCATCCACCAACTCTCGCGCGCCAGGTGGCCCCTTGGACAGGAGAGGCGCTTCCAAGATGGGATGAAGTCCCATCCAAGGGGATATGCCTCAGGATTCTGGGAGCAGAATTGCCCTTAACACAGTCTAGAGAGGCTTTGAAGAACGCCATCCATACGAGATGGCCTCCTCCTCCAGCACAGAGCAGCAGCACAGCTACCTGCCCGAGCACCTGGGCAAGCCAGACTGGGTGCTTGTCTGTGCCGAAAAGCAGGAGCTCCAGTGCCACAGCACCTTGCTGTCTGCAGTCTCGCCTGTCCTTGCGGGCCTCTGTGAGACCCAGCCTCGTGATGACGGCATGATTGCCGTGCCACTGAGCCTGCCCAGTGGCGACCATGTCTCATCTGCAGTGGGTGCCAAGCTTCTGGGGTTCATCTACCAGCGCTTGAACAGCAGCAATTCTCTTGAGGTGGCTGAGGCCATCCAGCTGGCAGAGCTGAGCCATTTCTTGCAGGTCCCAGGCAAGGACCCCCTCTGCCCCGACCCCCTGCGGGCTCTTTGTTTGCCCATCAAATTGAGCAAATTCAAGCTGTATCAAGCTGCGCTGATGGCTGCAGGCCTAGCTATGATCAGCGACAGCCGGCTGACGCGTTACCAAGGCTACGCCATCACAGGAGATGACAAAATTTTC
>BHFV01000436.1:0-25092 GCA_003568905.1 Trebouxiophyceae sp. KSI-1
CCGCCGCCGCCGCCGGCACCCTCGCCCGCCAGCGGGGGGCGGCCGCCCGGCCCCAGGCGGCGCGGCTTGGCAAAGGTGACCTGCAGCACGCGCTTGCTGCCGGTGCCATCGTCGAACGTCTTGTTGTTCATGCTGTTCATCGCGGCCATCGCCTGCTCCCGGGTGCGGTACCACATGAAGGCGACGCCGCGCGGCTCGCGGGTCACGCGGTCGCGCACCAGGTTCATGTCCAGGATCTGCGCGTGCGCGCGCGGGGACAACCTCAGCGGCCGGACGAGCCGCACGGCGCGCCCGGCGGGCAGGGCGGGGTGGGGGGCGCGCCTCGCCGTACTTCTCGCACTCGCGCCGCAGGTCGCCCAGCTCCCAGGTGCGCGGCAGGCCCGCAAAGTAGAGCTTGGGCACGTCGCGGTCCGCGCCCGGCGGCGGCTGCTCCCACTCGCCCTCGCGCCCGAGCGAGGGCGGCCCGCGCTCGAAGGCCGGCGCCGGCGGCCCGGCTCGGAACTGCGCGCCGCCACCGCCACCGCCGGCCGCGGGCGGGGGCGGCCCGGGCATGGGCGGGCCGGAGTGGAAGCCGCTGCCTGCAGGCCCGCCGGCGCCGGGTGAGCCGAGCAGCCCGCCGCTGGGCGGACGCACGCGGGGGCGCGGGCAGGCGGACGGGCGGGCGGGGGCGCGCCAAAGCCGGAGGAGCGGCCGGCCGCCTCCTCCCGCCGCCGGCGCTGCAGGTCCTTGTCCATCCACTTGACGGTCACCATCCCGTCGCCGCCCGGGAAGGCCTCCCGCCCGTCCAGCTGCTCGATCGCGCGCCGCGCCTCCTCATGGCTGCCCATCTGCACAAAGCCGCAGCCCTGCACCCGCACACGCACGGGTCCCAGGCTCAGGCGGCCGCGCGCGCCCTGGGCCGCAGGGGCTTGGGGTCGAGGCCGGGGGAGGGCGCCCGCCTTGCTGGTGGCCGAGGTGGGGTGCGACTTGAAGAGCGTGACGCCCTTGACGTCGCCGACCTTTTCGAAAAAGGCCCGCACCTCCTCCTCGGTGGCCGTGCGCGGCACGCGCTGGAAGAAGACCTGTCGCAGGGGGGGCGGCGCGGGCGCTCAGCGGCCCGGGCTCGGAGGCGCTGGGCGGCTCTGGCCAGGCGGGGCGGCGGGCGGGCCTGGTCCAGCTGCTCCTCGGGGCGGTCCTGCCAGTCAGGGGCCGCCTTGCGCTTCCTGTCGGCCGGCTCCGAGTCTGCCCACCTGACGCTCAGCGGCGCCGAGCCGCCCTGCGCGGGTCCCCGGCGGCGCGTGCGTCAGGCCGCCACCCGGCAAAAGCAGGGCGAGCTGCGCTCTCAGGCGCTCTGAGAAGGAGAGACTGACGGGCATGGTCACTCTGTCGTGCAGCGCCGCGACGGCCTTCTCCGCGTCCGCTCGCTCCCTGAAGCAGACGTGGCCCTTGGAGTCGCCCGCCTCCTGGTCAGCGTGGAGCACAAACTCCACCACCTGCCGCCGCCGCCGCGCTCAGCCGCCGCGCCTCGCGCCAAAGCCCGGTGTTGGGGGTCGGGGCGGCCCGCAGGGCGGCGGACCTCGCCGTGCTCCGCGAAGACCGCCTTGACCTCCTCCTGGTTGGCCGCAGCGGGCGCCTTGTCGAAGAAGAGCTGGTGCTTGTCCTTGTTCTTGGGCTCCGGCGTCGGCTGCAGCTGCGGCTTCTCGCCCTCGTCCGCGAGGCGGAGCTGCGGCAGCAGGCCTCAGCAAAGGAGCCGAGCGCGGGAGCCTGAGGCCAGGCTGGGAATGAATTGCTTGCCTCCATCGGCTGGCTGCCGCCCGGCGGCACCAGTTGCTTGTCCAGCTTCTGGATGGCCTTCTCGGCCGCAGCCAGCTCGTTGAACACGGCAAAGCCGCGGCCGTCGGACTGGATGGACAGCTCCTGCGGCTCGCCGACCTGTGCCAGCCGCCCCAGCCGGTCAGGCTGTGCACTGCGTGGTGCCGGAAAAAAGAAACTTGGTTTGCGCTTTGTTGTAAAGTTGCTTGCCTCCTCCTTGAAAATGGCCAGCAACTGCTCCTCCGTCAGCGTATCCGGGAGGCGGCTGATGACCAGTTTGTGGCTCTGCACCGGCTTTGGCTCAGCGGCTCCGTTGGCCTGCGGCTTGGCTTCGTCCTCCACTTTTGTCTCTGTGGCCTCCGCCTTCACTTCAGCCTCCTTCCCCTGAGCCGCAAAGGCAGGCCTCAGTGGCCTGTGCGCGCAGCAGTCGGCGGAGAAGCGCTAGCTGGGGCAGTCCCCGACCTCAGCAACGGCTGGCGCCTGGGCTGCGGGCTCAGTCGGGGCCCCTTCGGCAGCAGGAGCAGCGCTGGCATCTGCCTGGGGCTCGCTGCCGCCAGGCTTCCCCTCCAGGGGGAGTTCGCCCGCTGGTGTGTCTGGCTGCTGCTCCTCTGTGGCGTACAGTCCGCTAGGAGCGGGAGTCTCCGCCATAGCGAGCACGCTGCCTGCGGGCGAGTGGAGGCCAGCCAGGTCGGCCAGATCTCCCCCAGGCGGCTCTCACAGATCTACGTTGCTTGTGTCAAGTACGGCGCGCTGCGCTGCTGTTGAATATCATTCGTTTAAGAGTGCGGCGACGGCGTGCCTGGTGGGCTCTTGCCTTGCGCGAGCTGGTTCGCCCTGGCGACGTCTCTCTGCGAGATCCGCGGGTGTTCAGGCTCGGTCGTGCGCAACGAGAGAAAGCGCGCCTGCGAGGCTCTTCTCCGCGCTCTGACTCTGCAACCTGCAGCACATCGCACTGAGCGATGCGGAAGGCTTTGATGCCAGCCCAGGTTGGCTACAAGAACCAAGCCAGGGAGCCAGGGCCGAGCCCTTTGAGCTCTCTGCGACCGAGAGCAGTATGCAGATCTTCGTCAGGACGCCGCGGCACTGCCGCACGCTCGATGTTGCCGGCGCGGAGTCGATCGCGTGTCTCAAGTCCCGGATCCAGGCGCGTTCCCGAGCCTGCTCACATTGGCCGAGTGATGCTGAGGCTTCTTGAACTATGAAAGTCGCCTAAAGTCACCGGACACCCCGTATCGCCGAGAACGCCGCGCCTCATGCCTGACTGGTACCTGGCCATTCCTACCTCATTTATGGGGTCCCTGCAACGTGCCGCACTCCCTCTCAAGCACCAGAAAGGGCTACTGGCCTCCGACGTTTCGCAGCATCGGCTTCGACCCCTGCTGCTGCCCTTCCAGTGCTGGAGGTGAAGCGTGTGCCGGGTGCACCGCAGAGGGAAGACGGCGTCCCGGCCCAGCAGCAGCTGCTGAGCTATGCCGGCCAGGCTCTGGAGGACGGCAGGAGCCTCTCGCACTATGGCATCAGCCACGAGGCAACGGTGAACGTGGGCCTGCGGCTTTGGCAAGCGACTCACGGCCGAGCCTGTTGTAGCTTCTTCCCACCGGCCAGAAGCCGGTGCTGACCTGTTCATCTGCATATTGCAGTGGCGGCATGATGATCAAAGTCAAAACGCTGACCGGCAAGGAGATCGAGATTGACATTGAGCCTACAGACACAATTGAGCGGATAAAGGAGCGTGTGGAGGAGAAGGAGGGCATCCCGCCCATTCAGCAGAGGCGCGTTTCTCGTGAAGACTTGCAGCTGTGCAGCTTGGCCCCTGTATATTCTAAGCAGGATGTTGTCTGTCTGCGCAGGCTGATCTTTGCAGGCAAGCAAATGAACGACGATAAGATGGCACGCGAGTACAACATCGAGGGCGGCTCGGTGCTCCACCTGGTGCTGGCGCTCAGGGGCGGCTGCTGAGCAAAGGTTGCGACGGCGGCCACAGGCCAGCAAGTTGGCTGTGGGCTGTGGTGCCGGCTGCCTGGCACCACAGCGCAGTGTGCTTCCGCCGACCTGTTGTAGAGAATGTACGCTAGCCTTGCAGAGAGCGTCGTCATGCGAATGTGCTGCTTTGAGGTCATTCCACTCGGCCAACCTCGCATGCAAACCAGCCTCTCTTTCCACTCTTTCCAGCCTCTCTTTCCTCTTTTGCACGGCATTGAAATACAAGGCAGGATGCTCGTGAAGACTATCTCGAGCAGTGGCACCCGGTTGCTGCGCTGTGCGGACGCGCTGGGAGGTGCCGGAAGGCATTTCGGTGCGGCCACGACGCGCTTGCGCGAAGAGCCGCGCGACGCGAGGGCGCAGGCGCAGGAAGATGACCCAGAGCGCACAGATCCGTTCACACTCAAACTGCAGCGCCAGACGGAGGCAAGCTACCTGGAGCTGCTGGCCAAGAAGGGCGCCGATGGCTGGACAAAGGAAGAGGAGGAGGCCGAGGCCGAGGCCGAGGTCCGATCCTGGGCCCACTCGGTCCTAGTTCTCGGCATGCCAGCGAAGCAGAGTACCAGGGTAGGACCTCCGGCCTGCCGAGTTCATGGATTACTGACACCCACGTCGTGCGTGTGGCAGCGCCGCAGCAAAGAGAGGGGCGAGTGGGGCGGACCAAAGGGTCCAGAGCCGACGCGTTTCGGTGCGTCAATTCTCACTGCAGTGCCTTTGCTTGCCACTTGCAAACTGGCGCCTGACGCGTCTGCTGCCGCAGGTGACTGGGAGAAGGCAGGGCGCTGCACGGACTTCTGACCCAGCAGAGGCCGCCGAGAAGCAAGTGCCTTGTCTTTGCAAGTGTATCGGCCTTTGTTATGCTGTAGGGCAGGTGTGATTCAGAAACCATAGGGAGGCAGAATAGGCGACACTCGACGCGCTCTGCGCGTCCTGTAACGGAAACACAGTCAAAACCGCCGCCGCGCCGGCCCGGCAGGCAACGCATGCGGGCAGCAGTAGCAACAGAGGCAGGAACCAGCGACCTACTGGTAGCCCGTGTACTGCCCGGCAGCATAGCTGTACGGTTGCTGCTGCTGCTGAGGGTAGTAGTAGCTGTTGTAGCCGTACTGCTGGTAGTAGGCGGCCTGGTCGCCCGCCGGGTAGCCGCCGGAAGCAGGATATCCGGCAGAGGCGTAGGCGCCTGCGTACGCGGCTGCAACAGGACACGTGCGCGGCTCAGAGCGCGAGCTGCAGCCTGCCCAGCGGAAGCCGTCAACAGCGGGAGCTGCAGGCTCGCCTGGATCCGCAGGCACGGCTGCAGTGCCGTTGGCGGGGGCTGCAGCGCCCGCCTCCCCAGCCGCGGGTGCCGGGGTCGCCGCGTCCGCAGCCGCCCGTTTGCTCTCGCCGCCGTCGGAGGCCTCCGCCTGGCGCTTGCGCGAGGCCGCCAGCTTGGCGTGCTGGCCAAAGCGCTTTGCGTGCGCGGCCGAGACCCGCTCCGCCTCGGCGGCGTCCGCGCAGCGCGCAGCGAAATCGACGTGGCTGCTGCTGAGCGCCTCGACGTCACTCTCTGGCAGCGCGCCGCCCTGCTCCTCACCGCCCTCCGCCTTGACTCCGGGCGCGGTCGCCCGGCGGTAGAGCTCCAGCACGCGTTCTGCGCCCAGCGGCCCCGGCTTGGCGCTGGTGATTTCCTGACCTGGGGAGGCAGCAGGCTGCCGCGGACGGGAGGGGGCACCCGTGCGGTCGGGGCCGGGGCAGTGCTCCTCAAAGTGGATGGCCGCCTCCCACAGGTAGCGCAGGCCGGGCGCCCGCTCCAGCGCGGCGCGCAGGACGCCGCGCGCGCCGGCGGTGTCGCCCAGCTCCAGGTGCAGGAAGTGGGCAAAGAACATGGCCAGCGCGGCCGGCCCGTCGCCCGCGCCTGCGCGAGGGGCACGCCCTCGGACTGCCCTCGGCGCAGGGGCGGGACCCGTCAGGCAGGCGAGGGGGGCGGGAGAGCCGCACCGTCGCGCGCGACCTCCGTGGCCAGCGCGTCCTCGTACAGCGAGCGCGCGGCCGCGGCGTCGCCCTGCCGTCGCTCAAAGGCGGCCGCCTGCGCCACTGCCTCCACCAGCCCCGGCGCCGCCGCCAGAGCGCGCCGGTAGGCTGCCCGGGCTGCGGCAGCGTCCCCTGCGCGCGGGGGCCCACCCGCTCAGGCCTGCTGCCCCGGTCGGGCAGGCGGGGTGCGGGTGCGGGCCCGCGTGGCGGTGGGAGGGGTCGGCGCCGCGCCTCTGCGCTCGTGGAAGCGCGCGGCGAAGAGCAGGAAGGGCGCGGAGCGCTTGCAGAAGACCTGCTCCGCGCGCGCGACCGTGGCTGGCGCGCTGCCCGGGTCCTCGCCCTCCAGGTAGCGCACGTAGCGCACCCAGAACTCTGCGGGCGCCAGGGCGGGCGCCTCGGCCCCGGTTCGCAGCCGTGCCAGCGCCGCCCGCCCTCTGCTGCACCCTGCTGCCCCTCCACAAGGGCCCCGGGAGGGAGGTGCGCGCCCGGGTAGCTGGCGCAGGCGACCAGGCATCGCTCGAACAGGCGCACGGCCGTGCCCGCGTCGCCGCCGCGCTCCGCGTAGTCCAGGTAGCCGGCCCAGGCGGCAAGCTGGCCCGCGTCCAGCGGCTTGACGTGGAAGTACGGCCGCCGGATCGCGTCCTCCCACCGCCGCCGCCGGTTGAGCTCCTCCTTGGTGCCCTGCCGGCGGGCGCGCCCCTCGCGGGTCAGCAGGGCGCCGGCGGCGGGAGGCCGGGGCGGTCGCGGTCCGGCCCCTGAGCAGCGGCCGCGCCTGGTACAGCGCCTCCACGCCCGACAGCCAGTGCGCCTTGACCTCCTCCTCCGACAGCTCCTCCTCCTCCTCCTCCACCTCCGCCCCCCCTGCGGCAGGCTCCGCCGCGCCGGCTGCAGCTGGCTCCGCGGCGGGCGCGGCCTCCGCTGCGGGCGGGGCGTCCGCGTCCATGGGGTCGCCCGCCGCCTTCTGCGCCTCGACCTGCGCCCGCCGCGCGTCCCGCAGCGACTGCGCGACCCGCGCCTGCTCCTCGGCGGCCATCAGGTCGCCCGCCGCCCGCTCGTCCGCGAACTGGCGCAGGCTGCAGGCGGGGCGGGCGCGCTCAGCTGCCGGGCCGCGGCGGTCCCGCAGCTGGCGGCAGCGGCCGGGGAGCGGCCGTGCCTGGCGTAGTAGCGGTCGAGCTCCTTGAGGGGCGTGCCCAGGATGCGCAGGTACAGCGCCGTGACGGCCGGCCAGTTGGCCTGCCCGGTCTCGAACTCGAGGTACCCGTCCCACAGGCCGTGCGCGAGGAAGTCGCTGCCGACGTAGGCGAGCCCCGTCTCGAACAGCCTGCGGGGCGCCCCCGCCGCGTCGGCCCCCCCCCCGCCCGTCTGTGCCCGGCAGCCTGCGCCTCGCCCGGAGCAGGGGGGCAGGGAGGCGCACTGGCGCACGACCTCGGGCGCCGCGCCGACCTTGCGCTGGTAGGCCACGTAGTAGCCCCACAGGTCGGGCGAATAGGGTGTGGCGGCCGCCGCGCGTTCGTACACGTGCAGCGCCCACTGGCTGCCGCCCGCGCGGTGCTCCGCGTCCGCGTACCGCTTCCAGTAGCCGTAGCAGAGCGGGAACTCGGCCAGCAGGCCGTCGTACGCGCGGCGCGAGCGCTCGATGTCGCCCTGCGACGGGCGCACGCGTGCATGGGTGGGTGGGTGGGGCGCCCGCGGCGGGGGTGCCGCTCGAGCGGCGGGGCAGGCGGCTGACCAGCTTGTCGGCGAGCTTCGCGACGGCGACCCACTGCTCAAAGTTGGCCGGGTCAGCCTCCGCCTTGGCCAGCTCGCGGTCGAGCTGCTCCGCCGGCGAGAGCACGGCCTCAGCCGGGGGCGCGGCGCCGGCCTCCGCGACCTGCTCCGCCGCGTCGCCTGCGCCGACGGGGGCGACGCGTCGGGGGGCTGCGTAGGCCGCTGCAAGGCAGCCTGCTGGAGCGGGGGCGAGCGTCCGAAGGCCTCGGGCGTGCCTCAGGTCATCGCCTTCTCACAAGCCACCAGTGGTCTGCCACCCGGCGGCGGCCGCTGCCCGGCCACGGGCGCAAGGCAGGATCTGCAGCTCTGCGGCTCACACAGGCAGGCCACGATGCGGGCGGGCGCCCTGCACCAGCCACCTCAGCGCCCGCCCGTTGTGTGGAGAAAGCGGGGCACTGGGCGAAGCGTGATCGACTGAAAGCCACGCGAGCGGGGCCGGCGGGGCTGCCCACCTGCGGCCGTCCCATTCACAGCGGCGTGGACGGCAGCTCCATCCGACGCGCCGCCGTCAGGGGCCGCTGTGGGCTCGGACATCCCGGCGGCCTGATGCACGGTACTTTCTGTTTGGTTGAATACGCCCGTACTCGGCGCAACGGCTTACTGGCGCCACCTCCGCTGTTCGGTCTGTGCGCTCACCCCTCACACTTTCAACTCGCAAGCGTTTTGCCTGGTGTCTGGAAATGAGGCAGGTTGTGCTTCCACATCAAGAACCTGGGCGTGGGCGGCCCAAATCTGAGAGCGATCGTGCAGGCGTGGACTGAGCAGCTAGCGAGGACTGAGTGGTGGACGTAATCAGACGCGCGGGACGCGGTCGGGCTCCCAGATGCGCAGCCCCCATAGGCACGAGCGAAGCCGGCGTAGATACGCGGCCAAGGAGAAGGCACGCAGGGCGACCGCGCTTTAAGTGAACTTCCAGCCTCGCTTTGCTCCGCCGGTACATGCCGGGGGGTGCCCGCTCTCCCGCTCCCTGCCTTGTATTGGGGCAAGTGCTGGTGTCCAGTGCGCCTTTCATTGGTCCAGACAGTGAGCGGGACTCATCGCGGAGGCGCCCTCCACGAGGAGAGAGCCGTTGCCGGCCGCATGTCTTCACCCGCCAGATGCTGGTGCTGGATGAGTGAGTGTGGTCTGCCCCTCGTGCAGACGGAGCGAGTGCTCAAAGGGCGCAGAGCTACGATCGAGACTTGCTCAGTGGGGCTGGGCCGACGACATGGGCGCCTGCCTTTCCAAGGCGCGGCTCGTGAAACCAGGAGCTGCCGCGTTCCGTGGCGACCAGTGGAAGGGGACTTGCAGCTGAACAGTGGATGTCGGGCTTGCAGGCCGGAGGGGCAGGCCCTGGCCCTTCTGGCGGTGTGGGGGACGGCCGGCCAGGTGGGGGCGTCACGCCCAAGGCCGAGCCGGGGGAGGCGACGGTCAGCCCCTTCACGGCGGAGGCACAGACGCACGGCACGGGCAACGGCGCCGTGCCGCCAGCGCTGGCTGAAGAGGGCCTGGCCGGGGACGCGCTGCAGCCCTTCCCGCCGGCCAGCCCGACGGCTGGCAAGCTGCGCGGGGGCGCCTCGGGCCGGGGCGAGCGCTCGGCGCTGGACACGCTGGCCAGCAGCAGCAGTATGGGCAGCAGCCTGGGCGTCCCGCGCCCGCCGCTCGAGCCGCCCTGCACGACCGAGCTCGCCGACGGCGACCCCTTCCCGGGGCCGCCGCCGCTCGACCCGGCCGCGGTGCGTCCCGCGCCGGAGGGGCCGCGGCGCCCGTGCCTGCTTCCGGGGAGCTCTGCGCCTGACTGCCCCGCCCGCCCGCCCGCGCAGGAGAAGACGCGGGTGTACGCGCTCAAGCGGCTGGGCGTCGGCTACACGAGCCGCGAGCCGAGCCTGGACTTCATCACGCGCCTCGTCACCAGCGTCTGCGCCGTGCAGGCCGCCGTGATGAGCTTCACCGATTCGCGCCGCGCCTACATCAAGTCGGCGGCCGGCGGCTTTGAGGACGTCGAGTCGATCGACCGCCGCCTGGCCATCTCCGTCTGGAACCTGACGCCCCTCAACCCGGAGGTGCTGGTCGTGGAGGACCTGGCGGCCGACGCGCGGTGCGGCCGCCCCGCCCCGTCGGCAGGCGGCCGCTCCTCCCGAGGCGGGGGCGGCGCGCTCATGCGCACTCACGCGACCCGGCCGCCGCCGCCGCTGCAGGTTCAAGGCGCACCCGTTCGTGCGAGGCGCGCCCGGCCTGCGCTTCTACGCCTCCGTCCCGCTGCTGGACGCCTCGGGGCAGCGCGTCGGCGCGCTGTGCGCCGCCTCCCGCCCGGCTCCCCGCCGCCGCCGCCGCCGCCGCCCTGCAGGCCGGGGCCCGGCCGCTCACCGCCCGCCCGCCCGCCGGCTGCAGGTCCGTCATGGACACGGCGCCGCGCAAGCTGGACGCGGACGCCTGCTCGGTGCTGTGCAACTTTGCCGAGATGCTGATGCGCGAGGTCGGGCGCGTGAGCGAGGCGGCGCTGCAGCGCAAGAGCGTCAGCCAGGGGCCCGAGAACGAGCAGATGCTGCGGTGGATCGACGCCTGCTCGGACGGCGTCGTGCTGCTCGACATCCGGGTCACGCGCTGGCCCATCCTCTTCTCGAACGAGGGCTGGACCGAGGTCACGGGTGCGCCGCAGCAGCCGCACCCCGGGCGGCCCGGCTGGCGCCGGCGTGACCCCTCGGCCCAGGCCGCGGCAGCTGACCCGCGGCCGCCCGCAGGCCTGTCGCCCGTGTCCGGCTCGCTCAAGTGCTTCTGGGACGTGTTCCAGCTGCCGGGCGTGGGCGCGTCGGTGCGCCCTCTCCCCTCCTGCCGCCGCCGCCGCCGCCGCCCCCGTGCGGCGCCGCCTCGGCAGACCGCTGAGGCGCGCCGCCCGCCTGGCGCAGCAACAACCGTGGCAGCTGTACGCGGACGCGGTGGAGCACGGCGAGACGTTCAAGCTGGACGTGATCCTGACTGGCAGCAGCGGGAAGCACCTGTACACCGTCGTCTTCAAGTGCGCGCCCGCGCCCGCCCGCCCCCTGGAGGCGCCGCCGGCCGCCCGGCGCCCGCGCCCACAGCGCGGCGCCACCCGCCCGCAGGCCCGTGTCGGAGGCGCTGGACGACGGCATGGTCAGCATCAAGGTGCCCGCCCGCCAGGCGTCGGCCGCGCAGGCGCTGCCGCCCAGCCAGCCGGCGCCGGCGCGCCTCTTCTACTTTGGCACCATCCACACGGCCGCGGAGGACGGCACGCTGGGCAGCGCGGCCGGCGTGGGCGCGCCCAGCCCGGCAGCGGACGAGGACGCGAGCAAGCCGCCCATCCCGGGCGTGCGGCTCGGCCCGCTGCTCGGCCGCGGCAGCTTCGGCAGCGTCTACTACGGCACCTGGAACGGCGCGCAGATCGCGGTCAAGGCGCGCCCCCGCCGCCGCCCGGGGGGGTTGCTGCCGCCGCCTGGCCGCCCGGGGGCGTGCGCGCCTGAAGGCCCGCGCCGCGCGGCTGCAGGTCATCCAGCACATGGCGACGGAGGCCGAGCGCGTAGCGCGCGACGAGCAGCTGGAGGCCATCCTCGGCCTCAAGATGCTGCACCCCAACATCGTCCGCACCTTCCAGTTTGCCACCAAGGACCGCTCGGCGCGTCCCCCGCCCACCCCGACGCCGTCCGCGCCCCCTCGACTTGGAAGGGAGGCGCCGAGCGGCGGCGGCGGCGCGGGCGCAGGGGTCCAAGCCGGCGACGCTGCCCGAGCGGACGCGCGTGGAGCTCAACCACGGCTCGCGCAACTCCGACGCGGCGACGCCGGCCGGCCAGCGCCGCATGATGGAGACCTGGATCGTGCTCGAGCTCTGCAATCGCGGCAGCCTGCAGGCACGTGCGCCTGGCACGGCGGCGCGGGGGGGGCTGCGGCGCCCCGCACTGCCTGAGCCCCCTGCCTGGCGCAGGGCGCGATCGACAAGGGCGCGTTCAAACAGCGTGGCGGCGCCGGCGAGGAGGGCGCGCCCAACATGGTCAACATCACGCGCACGGCGACCGAGATCGCGGGCGCGATGACCTACCTGCACTCGCTCGACATCCTGCACTCGGACCTGAACGGCAACAACATCCTGCTCATCTCCAACACCGGCATCGACGACCGCCCCTTCTCCATCAAGGTGCCCGCCCACGCGCGGCGGCGCCGCCGACGGCAGGCGGGTGCGAGCATCTGACCCCCTGTGCGCGGCGCGCGCCGCAGGTCTCGGACTTTGGGCTGAGCAGGATCCACATCGGCGAGCGCACCGTGGCGACGCAGACCTACGGCACGGTGCGCGCTCGCCGGCCCCGCCTGGCCGCCTGCCGCTGCCCGGCGGTGAGGCTGACGGGGCGGATGCGCGCGCGGCCGCAGGTGACGCACATGCCGCCGGAGCTGCTGTCGGAGGGCCGTCTGAGCAAGGCTGCCGACGTCTGTGCGGCCCCCCACCGCCTGGCTGCGCAGCCGCGAAAGGCCCGGCCGTGCGCCGCCGCAGCGCCTGATGGCTGCCTCGCTCGTGCTGCCGTGCAGACGCGTTTGGCGTGCTGCTGTGGGAGATGTACACCGGCCAGCGGCCGTGGGCGGGCCTGCGGCACGTGCAGATCATCACGCACAAGATGCGCAACGGCACGCAGCTCAAGTGGCCCGCGCACGTGCACCCGGCCTTCAAGGTGCCCCCTCCCCCAAGCCTGCTGCCAGCCCTGGGGGGCCCGACCAGCCTCCAGCACCCGCGCGGCCGCCGACCGCCCGCGCCCGCCGCCGCCGCCGCCGCCGCAGGACCTGGCGCAGCGCTGCATGCACCCCAACCCGCACCAGCGGCCGACCTTTGGCGAGGTGCTGGACCTGCTGGAGCCCATCCGCGACCTGGCCGAGCGCGGCGAGCTGCGCTTCGAGGCGGCGCCCGAGGCGGAGGAGCCGCCCGGCAGGGAGATGGGCGCGCTGCTGGGCCGCGTGCACCAGATCCCGGAGGAGGAGGAGCAGCCGGCGGGGGGCGCCCCCGCGCCCTGAGCCACTGGTCTGGTGCTGCGGCCTGCGGAGGGCGGGAGGAAGGGCTGGCTCCCCCCACATGGGATTCGTTGCACGCCTGCTGCATGCAAGGGCACGCACTCGTATTTTTGGCTCCCATTCCAGAGGGCGGGCACCCCGCCGCCCTGGCTGCCTTGGAAGATGGAAGACCTGTACATTCCGCTATGATGCCTTTGCCGCCCCGCAACACATGGCGCCCTGCCCAACGCACGGCACACGCGTTTGCGACCGAGCTCTTGGCGCCTCATAAATAGATGGTTCGTGCTGGCAGGGGCTGCTGGCTTCGCCCCGGAAGCCGCCTCGCGCCCGACTGCAACCCCTCCCCTTGGCAGCTGTGCCTCGATGTGAGGGAGGCGGGGGACAGCTGCCCCGGCCAGGGCTTGCGTCTTAGCATAGCATAGTAGCTGCTTGCAAAAGAACGACCCCCTCTGTCCCGACAGACTGGATGCTCAAGGCATGTTTGGGGGAGTCTGATTTGTTGAGAGCCCAAGGGCGAGGGGCGCTGCCCGCGGGACAGCTCGCTGACCCTCTGACTCGGCTACGGCTCCTGCTGGACGCAAGACGCATGGATCTGCCCATTCCTTCTATTTTCCTGCTTCAAGCCATTCAGTTGCCGGACCCCCCTCCAGCTCGGCGCCATGGCGGCTGTGCCTGCCAGCGGTGGGTTGTCGTGCCTTTCACGGTCGTGCCTTTCATGGTCAGTTTGTGACTGGGCACGCTCTGATTGCGTGCGGTGTCCTGTTATGTCCTGTAGTGCGGCCACTGTGAGCTCACCCGAGTCCACTGAAGTTTCACCAGCCCAGTTGCTAGGCTGTGGCCCCGTGCGCCATGCAAGCTACCCGCACCGAGATCCGGCTTCAGAACGGCATGTAGCGCGCTGCATCGCACCAAGCGAAGGCAGAACCATGTCGGGCACGACCCGGCCCGCCGATGTGGCGACGGCCAGGCAGCGCCGGCTCCAGCAAGGTGGCTAGGCCAAACTACCCGGGTCCTGCTCCCGGGACTCGATTTTCACCAACTGGCTCGGTCCGGGTCGCTTTAGTTGCTGCTTCTACTGGCCGCACACCTATTCGATTGCGCCCCGCCATTCCCCCTCGTTAGCAAAGATTGTGTGCACTTGCCTCGAGTATCTGAACACTGTTCGCCTCCCCAGGGACGACCCTCATCGATTTGAGCTGCACGATGGATCAGCGATCGCGATCTATGGAATTGAAGCAGCGTTCGGCGGCCATTGGCGCTGGCGGTGCATTGGTGCATGGCGCACCATGTCTGACGCGTTCACCTGCCGCCTGCCGGGACGCGAATCACCTAAACGCACCTAGCTGCACGCGTGCAGAGCTGGCGCGGGAGGTGGCGGGCCTGCCACCTGCGCTACGCTCCGCTCAGCCAGCCATGCTGGTCAACTACCTGGCCACCGTGTTCAAGCCGGGTGACGACCGCTCAATATCCAAGTATGGCTTTCACTTCTCCCGCCAAGACTGTGTAGGAGCCAGGCTGGTGCTGTGCAAGCGGCAGCTTGCCGGAGAGGCCACAAGCCGTTAGCGTGCCTCTGAACTGCAGTCGGGCTGCCTCCTGCCGCAGTGTCGATGCGCAACACACCCAGCCGCGCCTGTGATGCAGGATGGCCCCGAAAGAGGCCGCCGACCCGTTGGAGAGCGCCTGGGCCAGCTTCACAGCCGCCTTCCTCGCGGACCCAGCCACGCCAGAGGCGCAGGCGCAGGCGGCTGCCATGCGCGAGGCGGCGGAGCGGGCGCGGGCAGAGGTGGCAGCCATTGAGCGCACGTGCACACCTGCCGCCGCAGATGCAGCGCCACTCGCAGAGGGGTGCGGGCTCGTGCTCTCTCATTGGGCCTGACCTCCTGAGCGAAGGGGAGGCTCACGCCAGGGCTGGGCTGCAGGCGTGACGGCAGCGGCGGCCGCCCGCTCGAGCTCGTTGCCTGTGCCGCATGCGGGCAGACGCTGCTGGCATCCGCGCTGGTGGGCCACCTGCGGCACTGCCGCGGCGCGCCCAGCCAGCCGTCGCCCGCGCCCTCCCGCACGTCCTCGCTCCCAGGCTCCTCCGGCGGCCGGGCCTCCTCCGTGCGCACCCCCTCCCCCCGGACTTGCCCTGCAACAAGGCGCTGCAGCCACCCGTGCTCAGGCGGCTTGCCCGCGCAGGTGCGGCCAGCCCAGCCACGGGGACGCGCCCGCAGCCACGGCGGGCTCGAGCGCCGGCCGCCAGCCATGCCGCGCAACGCCTCTGCGGCCGTGCTGGCCAGTCGCGCGGACCCCTCCTGGCAGCCCGAGCAGCCGGAGCAGCCCGCGCTGGTCGTGCCGGCCGCCCATGCCGCCGAGGGCGGCGAGGGCACCGAGGCCGCCTCGCCGCCGTCCTTTTCTGTCCGCAACCGGCGCACGCAGCGCCCCCGGTCAGCCGCCTGCCTCCCTGCCCCGCCACGCCATGCGCAAAGCTGCCGGTCCCGCGTCCCTGCCTGCGCTCAGCAGGCCCTGCTGCTGACGCGCAGGAAGGTGCGCGTCATCCAGCCCAAGTCGCTGCCGTGGGAGGGTCAGGCACCCGCGGAGCAGTCTGCGCCTGCGTCGGGGGCCATGCACGCGCACGCATTGGCCGCGCAGCAGCAGGCAGTTGCGGCCGGCGACCCGCACTCGCGCAGCATCACGCTTGTGCCTGGCCGCGGCGGCCAGCCGGGCGGCGCCGACCGCGGGCTCCCACACAGGCACGCCGCGCTGGTCTGCCCTGCACTGCCAGTCAGCATCGATTGGCCCGACTGAGACGCGGTGCGCCTGGCGCAGCGCCGCCGCCGGCGCATGGCCGCATGCCGGGCAGCCGAGCACGATGCAGCAGCAGCAGCAGCAGCAGCAGCTGCTTCGATGGCGGCAGCAGCAGCAGCAGCAGCAGCAGCAGCAGCGCGACGTCCACCTGCAGCAGGCCCGAGGGCAGCCTGGCGTTGCACCCCCAGACGCCGCAGCACGGGGCGCCTCTCAGGCAAGCCGCCGCCCTCGGCCAGCCAGCCACGCCGGATGAGCAGCGGAAATGAGACTGGCGGCCCTTCGCTTCGCAGGATGCCACGGCCGCGGCACACGCGGCCGGCCGGATGCAGCTGCAGTGGCAGCATCAGCAGCAGCAGCAGCAGCTACTCCGCCATCAGCAGCAGCAGCAGCAGCAGCTGAGAGCTGTGGCAGGCCAGTGGCCAGCTGCAGGAGGCGGGCAGCCGCGCAGCGTGCCGTTGCATCTGGAGCGCCGCCTCGCAAGCAGGTGGGAACCTCAGGCACAGCCCTGCCGACGGGGCCTCGTTACGACAGCAGCCAGACCCCAGGTGTATACTGCCCGCGCAGGCCCGGCAGCCAGCAGCCAGCAGCGCACGCGGGGTGGCCGGCGGCGCATCACAGCGCTGCCGGCCACACGCTGGCCGCTGCTGGCCCGAGCCTGGCCGACTTCAGCTATCCGCCCATGTCGGCCGCCGCCACCCAGCAGCTCGGCCAGGCGCTGCGGGTGCAGCCGCGGCCGCAGCAGCAGGCGCTGCCCGCCACGCCAGCACTCCCCAGCGCGGCCACGCAGCAGCCGCCGCTCGGCATGCGGCCAGGCGCACTGGGCGAGCAGCATTTTGGCCCCGGTTGGTCACAGGCTGAGCTGGTCGCCCCCCGGCTGGCCGCCGCCCAGCCAGAGGCGGCGCCTGCGCAGGTCGTGCCCCCGATCCCCATTCTGGTGCTGTCTGGCCATGGGTCCGGAGTCTGGCAGCGGGTGACCGCAGCGCACCTGCCGCGCGCAGGCCGCGGGCGTGCTGCGCAGCCCCGACCACGACGACGGCCTGCTGTACGGCTCCAACCCCGTCAACGGCTACTGCCAAGACGAGTGGAGCATGGGCCTGCCGCCCCCACAGGCGCAGCAGGAGTGGCCGGCTGGCCGCCTGCTGCCACAGCAGGTGCGCTCTGTCGACGGCAGATGGGTGCCCGCAGCTGCAGCCAGGGTGGCGCACCTGCACTTGGACGGGCCGTCGATCGACACCTAGCTCACCGAGTGCGTGCGGTCTTGCGGTGCAGATGAAGGGGCACAAGCTGATGCTGGCAGCAGCTGGCAGCGCTTCGCCCCTGCCCTGACTGGAGCCGGCCAGCCAGAACCGGCACGAGCTGTTAGAGAGAGCTGTGGTGTACCCCACGTTTGCTACCAGCGCCCTGCCCTTGCGGGCATTAGCCGTGCCGTGGCTCTGTCTGCCAGGCTGCCCAAGCTGTCAGGCTGCCTAGTCTTGCCCTTTTTATGCATTTATTCTTGGCAGCTGCGGCACTGCAAACGAGGCACAGGGGAGAGGAAACCCCTTGCATTGCTTTGCGCATTGAACACGCAATGCTTCAGTCAGTGTAGCAGATAGCGACAATGGACGCACGTGAGAAATGTTTAGGTCCTCCGCCATCTGCCCGCACCAATGCGGTCCGCTGTGTGTTCGACGCCGGCCTCTAAAAGCGGCCATCCAGCACAGCAAGCAGTGCAGTCATGCCTCAGCAGGCGTACAGGGGCATCTTTGCCCTGACATGCGGGCAAGGGGAGGCTGAATGAGAATGGCACGTGGTGCGGTCAGGCAGGCGGCAGCGCAGCAGACGCCGCGTCCAGGCGCCGAAGGATGGCGCTGCCGAGCTCCGGCGGCAGCCGTGTGCGCTGGCCCTTGCGCAGGTAAAATTCGCCGAGCAGCTGCAGCGCCTCTGCAGCAGAGGATGGTGCGATCAGGAAGTTCTGAAGGTTATCCGCGAGGGACAGCAACCACCGCAAACATGAGAGCGACAGCGAGCCTGTGATGTTCTTGTAGGACGGGTCGCCGGCAACTGCCTTGGAGTCGCGCCAATTGGCCACCCACTCCTTGACCAGCGCCTTGGCCGGGTCAGCCTTGCGGCGCACCTGCCACCAGGGCTGCATGTGAGGCGGCCGCACCCCTGGAGCTGCCGGCCCCCCCAGGTGGTGGCCAGCATACCTCCGCCTCGCCCGCAGGGCTGAGATCGACCTCGATGGAGTCCCGCAGGGCATCCAGCAGCCGCCGAGCAAATTTGACATAGTCTGCGACGCCCAGCGGCACAGTTGCAGTGCCCTGAGTGCGGACATGCCGGCAAGACCGGCACTTCAGGCAGGAAGCGGAAGATTACTTTTTGGCAGCGTCTGGGCGGGCTCGGCCGCAACCTGCAGGCCAGGCAGCGCCAGCGCTGCCAGCAGCAGGCCTCTCCGCTGGTACGTTTGCTGCTCTTCTTTGACTACTGCTGCCGCAAAGCCTGCATCTTGGCCAGCGCATCCGCAGTTCACACGGAGTTGCCGCACGCGGCTGTAGCCGGCCCTAGACGCCGGCAAGGGCGCTGCCAGGACGCCACATGACATGCGAGGTCGAGCTGCGAGAGGCGTGTGGCAGGTTGGAGCTGCGCTGCAGCTACACTCGCGCCCGCTCAGTGCCCTCATTCCGGATGTGAATCGATAAAGCCGCTTGTAAGAAAGGGGCACGCGGCATGTGGGTCGGCACCAAAAACCTGCGCCCTGCGCCCGTCCGGCAGTCAGATCTCGTTCAGCAGCCTTCCTGAGCCACAGAAGGAGGCTGATCCGGTCAAGCATTGATAGCTCATAACGACGACAGAGGCCAGGCATCGCCGGCATGCGGATGCGCATGCTGGCTGCTAGCGTTCAGACCGGGCCTCCCGGCAGGCACGATGCCCTTTCTAGGCTGATATAATGCTAGCTCTTGAATCACGCTTCGCTTGGACCGGCTTAGCCGCAGGTGATGTACAGACGGCCCGCATGCGTGAGGAGGAGCATTTTGTCTGAAGCACGCCTGCAGGTGCCCTATCAGCATTGAGCCCGGCGCAGACACAACTTGACTGCGTTGCAGGCCGAGCATGGCATCATCACGGCGGCCGCGACAGCGCTGTTGCCGCGCAACAGCGGAGGCAGCCTCCACTGATGCGTGGCCCGACTTCAGCAGGTGCTGCCGTCTGGAGGCAAACCAGGCCCCAGCCCTGCCTGCAAGAGGCAGCCGCCGGGCTCAATGCTGACAGGGCGCCTGCAGGCGCGCTTCAGGCGAGTGGGAGGGCGTGACTGCCACTTTCCAGCCTTCGGGCGAGCCGGTGGAGCTGCCGCCGCAGTATGTGCCCAGCGAATACCGCGAATGGGAGATGCACCTCTATGACTGGCAGGTCTGCTGCAGCACCTGCACGCTGCAGTAGGTTGTGTTCCTGCGACGCTGACTTTCTTAGCTTCAAATGGTTCGCAGACGCAGTGCAGCAGCCTGGCGGAGGACGGACGTCTGCTGCGTGGAGTCAAACGCCTGATGCCGACCGTTGGCTGCGAAGCGGATGCGGTCGCATTTACTCAGGAGCAGCAGGCAGGTGTCCCCCCCCCGGAGGTGGCATAAGGGCCTGGCTTGCTGCCTGAAACACTGAGGACGAGAACATGCGGCATGCTGGCGCAGGTGAGCAAAATGGAGAGTGACGGTGACCGGCTAGGCGCAGTGTTTCTGGCTGACGGCAGCTACAGCATCCCTGCAGACTTCAGCGCACGCGGCGCGTGCGCGAGCAGCTGCCACCGTTTCCCTCGTCATTTGCTGCGCACATGGCAAGAAGTCTGAACCCCAACTTGCCTGCCCGTCAGCAGCACACAGGCGGAGCACTGCTTTGCGACTGGAGACGGGCAGCGCACGCGGGTGGTGCACCTGTTCCGGGACCTGGCAACCGGCTGGACGCTCAGCGCAATCGAGGTGCACCGGGAGCGTCGGGAGGCTGACTACAACGGCGGCAAGGAGCTGGCTGGCGGGTTACCGCGCCCGCCAAGTCAGCTGCGTCGGTGGCAGGTTACCCAGCGCTGGTTGAAGCCGTCTGAAGGAGCGCCGTGCGCTGCGCAGGCTGCGGGGGCGGCATGGCGCCATTTTCGGAGAAGCCTCGACTGGCGGCTGAGGCGCTGGAGGGCCGCTGGGCCCCCGTGGCAGACTCCAGTGTGGCGGAGGGCAGACAGCTGCAGAGCGAGTGCGCCACAGCCTGCTGCTTTGACTCTCCGTTATCCAGGCCTTTGGTGATGCCGCAAGCTGCGATGCGGTGGCACTGCAGGGGTCCTGCTGCACCGGCGGTGACGCTGCCGCTGGACAGCTGGAGCCGATGCCAGCAGACTGATTGTGGTTGGAGCTTGGAGGCCGGCTGTCAGCTGAGTGAGCAAGAGCACTACGTGTCGAGGCATCGATACGAGGACGGCTGCCTTGTCTCCATCTCCCTCGACCGGCAACAGCGGGCCCAGTAGCTGTTCACGCTTTGAGTGGCTCTGTTCGAGCCGGCTGCGGTGCAGCAGCTGTCATTGCGAATGAACGACTGCCTCCTGCCCTAGGCCACGTGTTTGCAAGAGAAATTGAAAATGCACGCTACCGGTAACTGCCTCAAAGCGAGCCGCTGCCTGGGGCGCTCTCGATGTTCAGACAGGCATGTGACCGTGCAGAATTTGACAGTGCGATGACTGGTCAGAAGCGCACGCACTCGAGCACAGGCACGGGGAGCAAGCAGCGCGCATCCTGCTGCTGGACAATGATGCTAGTCTCTGTCCGCTTTGCTGGCGCCCTCTGCAATGGCAGTGGGCTCAGCAGGCGTCAGCCTGCTCAGCAGCTCCCGGTCCCCAAAGTGGTCGGCGTCCAGGTAGAAGAATTTGCCGTCGACCTGTGCAGCCGGCCCTTGTTCTCTCAAGCGGCCAGCTGAAGCACTTGCAGCCTGTCAGGCTCCAAGCAGTCCGGAGAGGGGCCCGTACCTCGAAGGTGACCTGCGGCCGGATGGTGTTGGGGTAGCGGACTTTCGACTCGTGGAATCGCGTCTGCTGCGGGCGGCCAAGAATGGACACGGTCTCGACTGTCAGGTTGCCAGTGCCGCGCTCGTGCTCCAGGCGGTGCACATAGGGCGAGGTGAACCAGTGTAGCAGACCTGGGTGGTGCCGAGTGACCTCAATCAGCCCCTGGTCAATTCGCTTTGAGCATCGACTTGCGGGGCAAGCCTTGAGGGCTGGATCCTGGACGCACCCGTTGTGAACAGCCCAAAGCCACTGATCGTGGCAATTATGCTGGCCTGTGCAGCTGGTGGCATGGCTTCTGCTGCTCCGAGCACGAGGATGGGCGAACCAAAGACGGAGGCGACACAACCGCCTATACTCAGCCTCTGCACTGCCACACTGGGCGCCATCAGCAGGCTAGCCGCTGCTCCGCTCCGGTGCTTGGACTGCTCGAGTGCAAACGTCCGCACCTTGAGATTTTTAACCGCCTGAGACAGCGGCCCTGTGTAGACAAAGACGCCGCAGCCGTGTCCCGTGATGTCGTGCCTCCGCCTCTTCCAAAGCTGGTTCAGCGGCGGCCCTGGGCGCGGTTCATCCGTCGCAGCGCAGCCTGCGCAAAGGCGATGGCGGCTCAAAACTGCTACACGAAGCCAGCGTTCGAGAACTGTGAGGTCCTGGGACTGGAGGGGAGGAGAGGACTGAAGAGGCAAGAGGGGAGCACGGGGGGCGCTGACCTCGCTCGACATGGTCTGAACAGCGGCCACAGGGTGCCGCCGAGCGGCTGCATGCTCGAAAGAACCGAGCATGATCGGTCAGCTCGCTTCCCGAAGTCGAGGTCGCACTCAAAGCAGGACAAGCCGTGTGGCCGCGTAGACTCCCTTGCAGTGCTCCTGAGAGCATTGTCACCAGCCGTCGCGGTGCCATCAGACCGCCCCCAGCAATCGGGCTGTGCGCCGCATGCAACGAGTTCGATTTAGCTTTCTTCGACTAAAGGCGGCGGACTTTATAGGGGATCGGATCTGCCAGCTCCTGCCTGAACAGAGTGTCTGAGCTGTGTCAGCAGCTCTGCATTGCCTGACGGCAGCAGGCAGGAAAGGGTTCCCTCGAAACACAGGAGTGTGATCGCGAGTCGCGAGCAGCGTGACGCCTGCGCCATTGTCGAGATATCTTGCAACCCTTTAGAGCATTGGCAGGTGGCGCTTTCACCACTCGTTGCAGTGGCGATGCAAGCCCATCGCAGGCGCAGCATGGTATGCTTCGACTCCCACGCCCGCCCGGTGACCGCTCCGCCAAGAGCTATTGTGGCTAGGAGTGCGGCAATTGCGGTTTTCAACAGGTACCCCCTCGCTTCCTCAGATGCAGGGGCGGTAAGGTATGAAACAAGATGGCCAACGTTTCGGCACGCCCAGACGTGGACAGGCAGGCGCCTGCGGTGGGAAGGCGGCCCGTGGCGGATCCGGTTCCGGCCACCTGGAACTACGAGTGGGGCCTGCTCTACTCGCTGGGTCCCCATGTGCCCAGCCACGTGGCTCCCCAGTACGCTTTCCGCAGCAACGTGTGGGCCTGTCATTGCTTACAGGGCTGTGCCGATCCCAGCATGACCTTGTGTGCAGGAATGAAGAGGGCAGCGACCAGCAGCTCCAGGAGGTGCCTCCAGCGGCTGCTAGGGTGGGTCGCCCGTTTGCCGGACAGACAGGTCCCAGCGGTCAGCGCCTCATGCGTTGACGCAATGATCACTGTCCGCCAGGCCTTCAGCGCTCTCAAGACTGCTCCCAGACGCCTGCCACCGAGGACAGCACGTCCGACTCAGCCGGTCCAGCCAGTGTCAGGCAAGCGCGCTGGCCCTAGAGCATGCATGCAGTTGGCTGCCGCTGACAGCCTCAAATCTTACCCTGTTCTGAAGCGTGTGCGCCTTGCAGCGGCCCCAGCAACGACGCAACCTGCTGCTCCGGCGCCGTCCCTTGCGCTGAGGTGGTCTCTGCTCTGGGTGCTCCCTTTCCCTTGGACCTGAGCACAGGTCGCGTGACTCCCCCGCATCTCACTGCAGGTCCGCTGCGCTCCAGCGGCCGCCGCCACAGCCATCGCCCCCACCAGAGCAGGAGCTGTTTGGAGACACGGGCCGTGATGATTTCTTGGCAAACATTGACATCGAGCGCCTCGTGGCGGAGCACCGCGGCGGCTGCTCGGCGGCCGGCCAGTCCCAGGCGCCTGCCTCATTGCTGGAGCGGAGCAGAGCGCCTCCCGTGGCGGCTGCCTTCTCGGGGGAGGCATGTTCCCACGGCGTGCCCATGCTCAGTTGCACCCACAGGTGCGCTGCCGCTCATGGCCCAGCTGGACTGCAGCACTTGCTGACAGACATCCCAAGAGCACTGGACGCTGCCTGCAGGGCGGCGCACTACCAGGAGGTGCTCTCTGAGCTGCTGGACGTTTCCGACAAGCTGCTGGACATGCAGCTGGACCCGAGAGAGGAGCCGGCACTGCGCGCCCGCCGCCAGCACCTGGCTGGGCTGCGCGCCAGCCTGGAGCAAGCTGTCAATCGGGCAGAGCCGCAGGCGCTGACGCACATGCCAGCGCCACAGCCTGCGGTGGTGCCAGCGGCACCCGCTGGTGATGCAGCAGTCAGGCCGCGGCACGTGGCCAGCACGCCCGCCTGCAGCGGCGTGTTTGCTGACGCGCCGGCTGAAGCTGGCTTTGGCCGAGGTCCCAGCCCGCCACGTTCACGAGGGCCGCCGACGGATTTTGGGGTGAGCTGCAGGGCATGAATCTGTCGGTGCAGCAGGCGTGATTGCAATGAGGGAGCTTGTCGAGCACGCTTGATCCTCTGAAATCTCCTGGCTCTGCAGGAGCCCGCCTGGGACATGGGCGGAGCCCAGGACAGAGGCGCCAACGCCTGGTCTGCGGCCGGCATGCCAGGCGGGACCACCGGGCCTGGCTCGGGCGCGATTGTGCCGGACCCGAGCCTGCGGCAGGGCGTCGGCCCCGAGCCGCCGGCTTGGGAGCTGTGCCAGCAGTCTGATGGGCGGCTGGACAAGCGCTGGGAGGGCAGCTTCCCCTGGGACGCCCAGGCCAAGCATCTGCTGCAGGACTTTTTCGGCAGCCGCGACTTTAGGCACGCCCCCAGCCTGCAGCACCGACCGCCGTACAGGGCGCCTGCCAGCTTGAGGGGGCGAGCCACGTGCGTGCAGGCTCAACCAGCGGCAGGTGGTCAACGCAACCATGTCTGGCAAGGACTGCTTTGTGCTGATGCCGACGGGCGGAGGCAAGAGCCTGTGCTACCAGCTGCCCGCGCTGCTGGGCGGCGGAGTCACAGTCGTCATCTCGCCGCTCATCTCACTCATCCAGGACCAGGCGCGCCTGCCCCGGCGACTCGCTGCCGTCCCAGCTGGGCTTGCGACGACCCCAGCCACACACCGCCCGGCACTGATGCCTGCGCGCCCGGCAGGTCTTCCACCTGCAGGAGGCCGGCATCGAGAGCGGCTACCTCAGCAGCTCGCTGTCGTACGAGGAGAGCGGCAAGCTCATGGGCGCGCTGCGCAGCCGCCCGCCTGCGCTGCGTATCGTGTTTGTCACGCCCGAGAAGGTCGCGCACAGCGACGCCCTCATGCGCCTCTTCGACGACCTGCACGCGGACCGCCTGCTGGCGAGGCGCCGGCCACCCATGCCTGCCTGCCCACGGCGGCGGCGGCGGCGGCTCAGCTCGGCGCGTGTGGCCGCAGGACCGCGTGGCGGTGGACGAGGCGCACTGCGTCAGCCAGTGGGGCCACGACTTCCGGCCGGACTACAAGGGGCTCAGCGTCTTCAAGCGCCGGCGCGCTTCGTCCCCTGGAAGCAGCGAGTCCAGCCCGCGATCCAGCGGCGGCCGCTGACGCTGCTGCTCCTGCTGCTGCCGGCAGGTACCCGGCGGTGCCGCTGGTCGCGCTGACGGCGACTGCGACGCCGCTCGTGCAGGGCGACGTCATCCAGCAGCTCTGCCTGCGCGACTGCATCGTGTTCCGCTCCAGCTTCAACCGCCCCAACCTCAGGCACCAGCGCGCCTGCCGCCGACCGGGCGCTCGCCCCGCTGGTGGGGTCAGGCTGAGCCGGGGGCGGCGTGCAGGTATGAGCTGCGCAAGAAGAAGAGCGGCAACTGCGTGGAGGACATGGCGGCGCTCATCGCCTCCAAGTTCACCATCAACGGACGCGTGGCCTGTGGCATCGTCTACTGCCTCTCGCGCAAGGACTGCGAGAAGGTGGCGGGCGACCTGCAGGTGCCTGCCGCCGAGGGGCTGCTGGGCTGCCGGGCGCTGCCTGTCTGGTGGCGGCCCTGAGCACAGGCACGCCGCACGCAGGCCCAGCTGCAGGACAAGACGCGCCGCAGGGACGTGCACGTCAGGCGCGGCGCCTCTCTGCCGGGTGGCATGCGCTCCCTCCTCGCCTCGAGGCGCGGCCCCGCCTGAGCAGCCGCGCTGCCGCAGGCACTACCACGCCAGCATGAGCGCGGAGGAGCGGGAGCGCACGCAGTACGACTGGTCGCGCGGCCGCGTGCAGATCATCGCCGCCACCATTGCTTTTGGCATGGGTGCGCGCCCCCCCCTCCGCCGCCAGCCTGGCGCCGCTCGGGCTGATGGCAGCACGCGCCCGCCCATCCGTCGAGCCCTCCTCCCTGCAGGGATCAACAAGCCGGACGTGCGCTTTGTCATCCACTACTCCATGCCCAAGTCGCTGGAGGGCTACCACCAGGTGGCCGGACCAGCCCGCTTGCCCGCCACATGAAAGCAGCAGCTCAGGCCTGCAGG
>BHFV01000437.1:6565-25053 GCA_003568905.1 Trebouxiophyceae sp. KSI-1
CCCCCCCCCCCCCCCCAACATCACTGAGAGTCAGCTGGGCCGGGCGCGTCTGGCTCTGCCAAACTGCGGGGCCGGAGCTTGTGAGCTCCGTGCCAGTAGGACGACCATCCACTCGGATGAATCCTCGAAAAGCACTTGCTTGAGCCTCGCCCGGCAGGCTTGCTGGCAAGGTCGCCACGTGAACCCCCCCCACCGCCTGGGGGGTTGACCGCCTGTTGCTGACTGGGCCAGGCAGCGCTGCGCTGTGGCTGAGTGGTTCCAGCTCGGGTGGCCAGCCTGCTGCTGCCCTCATTGCAGCTGTCTGCCTAACAGCACACAGGACGCCCGTTCCAGCTCCATGTCCAGCCAACCCCAGCAGGAGTCTCGCACGAACAGCCTGGCTTTTGGTCTCGACTCGAGCAGAATATCTGCTTGTCCGGATCCAAACCTCCCAGTCATTGCGCCCGCAGGAGTGCGCCCGCTACCTGGAAACGTACAAGGTGTACGAGAACAAGCCGGCGGACGCGATCCAGGGGCGCACTGAGGAGGATTACCTCAGCCGCCTGAACGCGGCCTTCACCACCGTCCGAGGGGTCAACAAGACGGACGTGCTGACGCTGGGGCACGCCTTTGACACGGCCGCCCGAGTCATGCAGGCCTCCGTGGAGGAGCTGGCCGCCTGCCCTGGCATTGGCCCGACCAAGGTCCCCCTTCCTTCCTGTCTGCGTCTCTGCCGGGGGGGAGGTGCGCCACAGGTGCCTCGTCTTGGGTGGAAGCGCTGCCGCTGGCTTGCTGCGCGAGCTGCAGTTCCCTGCAGTGCGCTGCAGCGGAGCCTGGGCTGCCGAGTGCATGGGCTCCCCATGCGGCAGGGGGGCAAACTCGAAAAGCTGAAAGTGCCAGACTCGGAGATTTGCCACATCGGCCTGCCGTTTGACGACAGCAGCAAATTGAGGCTGAGGAGGTGGCTGGCGGGCTCGCAGGTCAAGCGGCTTCACGACACCTTCCACCAGCCCTTCCGCCGCAGCCTCGCCCCCGCGGCCGTTGCAGCGGCGAGTCCACCGTCAGCCATCCGGCAGCTGCGGGTCGCAGCCGCGCCTGCAGAGGCGTCAGGCAGCCGGCAGTCGCCAGCCGCTGCTGCTGCTGCTGCACCAGCGCCGCAGGAGCTGCCAATGGACGATTTTTTGGCCGGGGAGGGCAGCGACGAGGACGAATTTCCGCTCGGCTGAATCTGCCTGCTTGTGCTCTGAACCCATCCGCTGAACCCCTGCTTCCAACGGAACTCCTGCACTGCAAGCGCTCTGCTGCCTGGCAAACCCGCTTTCGAATTTTGTGGCAAAACCACTCGGGGCGCTGCTAATAAAATCGAGAGGAGCTGTTACACTGGAGAACCGTAGCCTGTGCCTGCTCGGCCTGCAGGCTGCCAGCCTACTCCTGAGATGCGCATTCAGACACCAAGCTGCCATGTCGCTCAGTCCAGCCAGCAGCCATTGCGCTCCACAGTCAGACTCAGACTAGCCCGGGCACCATCTCTTGCAGCCCGGCAACACCCATCAGCCACGATTCAATCACCCGAGGCCACGCCAACGCCTCACGCTCTCACACTGCCTCTTCCGGCTCCTGGCATGCGCCACAGGCGACGCCTCACAGCCAATGGGTGTCGTTCGCGTCCTGCCATGCCCACTCGCATGGCATCCACACGTCCCGGCCCTGTCTCTCGCCATGTCACTTGCAGATTCCCCGCCCAGCTTAAAGAATCTACGTCGCCATGCGTATGTTTCCCCCGAACCTCTCCCCGTCGTCTCGAAGCAATTGAATGCAGGTAAGCTATGCATGCATGCATGCACCTAGGGTCACCGTGAGCCGGCAGCGCCTCTTGTATGCGGCGTCCGCGCGGGCTCTCTGCCGGCGGGCAAAGGAAAAAGCTGCCCCGGCCCGGCAGCCAGGTGTAAACCGCAGCCGCCACTCGCGGCTGCGGCCCCTCTGCTATCTAGTTTTGCCTCACCTCGTCAGGATCAGCGAGCGAATCGCAGGAAAGCAGCAACGGCATGTGTTGGCCGCCGCCCGCCCGCCCGGGCGGCTGGCAGAGCATCAGCAGCGGCCGCAGGTCTGCGCGCAGAAGCCCTTTGGGGCGGCGGAGGTGCTGCTGGCGATCCAGCTGGCGCCGCACTGGCCCCACTGCTTCTGCAGCAGACGCCGCGCCGGCACGGTCAGGACGACTCGGACTGGAGAGTGCGCGCACTGCTGGGCAGGAGGGCGGCAGCGACCGCACGCAGCAGGCAAGGCCAGCAGCTGCCTTAGGCGCCCGCTGCCCCTCTTGCATGATGCAAATTCACAGCGGTGCCCGCGAGGATGGCAGGCGCGGCCAGCGGCTGCCCTGAGCACTCGCAGCCCTGCAGCATGCAGAGGCGTCTCGCTGTGGCAGGTGGGGGCGCACATGCTGGGCGCAGGTGTAGCCCGTGCTCGGAGTCACATCGCTGCAGCCGCCGTTGGAGCCACTGCTGCTGCTGCTAGAGCCGGGCGGCGGCGGCGGAGGCGAGCCGGAAGAGGCGCCGGGGGGCTTTGGCGGCGGCGACTGGCTGGAGGAGGAGCCGCCGGGTGGCGGCGGGCTGCAGGCGGGCCATGAGGCGGCTGTCAGCTGACTGCTTTGGCCACCCAGGGCAATAGTGATTGGCTGAGCGTTGGCCGAAAGCGAGAACAAGGCACGCCCGATCCTCTCGCCTTCCCCGATGAACGCAGCCGGGGAAAGGCCGCCGTGCTGGCCGCACGGGTGCCAGGCGGCGGGGAAAAAGGAGCGCACCTGCCAGGCGAAGAGGGCGGTGGCGGCGAGGACTGGCCAGGCGAGCCGCTGGGGCCGCTGCTCGAGGAGACGGGCGGGCCTTCGAACGCAGTCACCTGCAGCGCCAGGAGGGTGCTCCACCGTCAGCCTGGCACTCTCGACCAGCTCTCGACCCGGCATGTGCGTTTGGCAGCCCCCGCAGCTCTTCGTTTGAGCCGCAGCTTGCCGTTCGAGACAGGCAGCCAAGCAGGCTCAGACAAGGCGGGAGGCTGCCGGCAGTCTGACTCACCGTGGCAGAGGCGGAGGCCGAGGCCGAGGCAGAGCCGGAGGCAGAGGCAGACGCGGAGGCAGAGGTCGTGGAGCCGATGGTGGCGCCGGGCGTGGCGGAGAAGCTGAACTGGACGCCGGTCGGGATGGGGCCGAGCGCGCCGTTGGAGGTGAGGAAGCCAAAGGCAGTCACCTGCACGCCGCCGGACTGCTTGGCTTCAGGAGATGGGGGAGCCTGTTTTTGTCAACTCTGCTGCGTGCCACAGGTCGCATGCACACATGCTCAAGCTGCGGGGCAAAGCACTCTCTCCAGTGCTGCTGCGCGGCTGGTTTAAAGCGCATGCGCGCTCATGGAAGCTGCGGCATCTGCAAGCTGAGTTGGAGGGCGGCGGCAGCACGGGGGGAGCCGTGCCTCCGCTCCGGCGGCGTCCTGCACTCGGAGGTCGAGCGGCGGCGTCGGCTGCTGGCCCATCTCCCACGCTGCGCCCCAGGTGTTGTGCATGTTCTGCCAGCCGCCGTTGCGCCCCTGCACCTGCACCAGCTGGATGGAGCCCAGGTTGCCGGCTTGCTGCAGGCGCACGTGTCAGCCGCCTGTCAGCACACAGTCAGCAGGTGCAATGTCCAATTCCTGAGAGGCAGCTGCACGCCTGGTTGCGAGGTTCGGCACCACTCGGAGCAGGTCAAACGCAGGCTTGCTGAAATACAAGTGCAGCACAGCTGCGCCAGCTCTGTGGCCTGGGGGACGGGAGTGGAGCAGCGGGGGAAGGGGGGCAGTGCCTGGATGGTGAGGCGCAGGGTTCCGCCGGCGCCCGCGTTCTGGTCGATGACGACCTCCAGACCGGAGGGCGGCGTGCACTGCACGCGGCGGTACTGCATGGCCACGCGGCCGACCGCCATCGGAGCCATCTGCGCCGGGGCAGCGCCAGCCCTCAGCATGCTGCTGCTGAGCAGTGCTTTGGAAGCTGGCTGCTTGCAAAGTCAGATCTCGGCAAACAGCAGGCCTCCCGGCCTCCAGCAGCCGGCAGAGCAAGTCTCGGGGGCATCTGCTCTGCATCCACATGCCACTGCTTTGCATTCACAGGCCAAGCTGCCATGCAAAAGGCAAGTGCATGACTGCAGCGCGGGAGGCGGCATGTGTTCAAGGGACAGCCTGGCTCCGCAGCATGGAGCGGGCAGGGTGCGCGCCTTGTTGAAGGTGAGGGCCTGGATGTCGATGTGGTCCGGCTCGCAGTCGGGGCAGCCGTCGGTGATCATGACAGTGACGGAGCGCGCGTTGGGGTCAGAGTTGCAGCGGCCCTGCAGGCGGCACAGCAAGCAGGGATCAGGCACAGCATGCAGGTCTGCTGTGGGCTCTCGAAGCAGAGGGCATCTTGCCTGGTACTGGCCCTGGTCGAGGCACTGGATCTCGAAGCATTCGCTGCATACGGGACTCGAGCGTCAGGGGTCTGATCAGCAGGTGCTGGGCTGGTTGGGAGCAATGCTGCTGGAAGAGACAGGGCAGCGCACCCACAGCCCTTGACCGGTCCCTGCAGAGAGTAGATGTTGGAGCTCGCCAGCGCTGCAACAGACCTGCGAACCGGAGCTGCTGTTCAGCCGTGTAGAGGGGCATGAGAGTGTCACCCTGAGGCAGCTGCAAAAGCGGACCAGTAGGGGAACTTGGTCTTGTCCAGCAGGCCGTAGCCGCAGCCGCCATCCTTTGTTCCAAAGCTAGGGCTGCTGGGGTCCTGTGGAAGGCAGAGGCGGCAATACTCAGCAGGTCCGCCGGCATCACTTGTTCAGGCTGGTGACTTGAGGCGCCTCGCACCATGCCGTCCTGCGCGCCTCCATAGTTGGTGGCAATGCCCTGCCTCCAGGCAGTGGGGAGAGTGTCGCCGCTGCAGCCGCGCAGGGCGGCCATCATCAGGCACGCCGTTGCGGCAGTCACCAGCCCTGGCGCCGAGCCTGCAGCAGCACAACAGCCGCACGATGAGCAGCTCGTCACTGGTCGGGCTTTCCGAGCGCCCGCTTACGCCCGCCGCAGCCGGCTTACGTGTGCGCCGTTGACGGCAGCGAGCCCACGGACGGCCGGCGAGGGCGGCAGGCATTGCTCACCGCAGGTTGCCGAGCGGGTGCGCATGCTGCCGGGCGCGCTGGCCGGCCAAGGCTGCGGCGCGGGCACGGCGCACTCGCCGCCGCCCGTTTTCCGGCTGTCCCTGCCGCTTGTGCGCGCGACGAGCAGCGAGCGGCAGTCCGTAACTAGCCTTAACTGCTGCTGAGGAGCTGCAACGAGCGGCCTGCCGCTAGGCAGGAGGCGGCTGCGCGCGGACCGGTCACGTTCCGGGCGTCGACTCCAGGCGCGACCGCGACGGCTCGGCGCAGTTGTAGTTGCAGGGGAGGCGGCGGTGATGCAGGCGAGGCTGTGATCGGCGGCTGCCTCTGCTGCGGAACAATGAGCACCTTTGACTCGAAATTTTCTGCAGTCTGACGGACTGGCGGGCATTTACTGGCACTTCGTTCCGCGGCTAGGTTTTGGCGGCCGCCGCGCGCGCGCGCGCCGTTCATCTCTTTGTGTAACTGAAACCTTCTTTATGGCAAAGACGTGAAGGCGTGCTGATGATGCTTGTTGGCATTGCAGTGCTTGTTGGCATTGCAGGGGCAGCAGACATGAGCAAGCTCGTCGAAGTTGGCAAGAAAGCTTGCCAGCCATGCCATTCCCGCCTGTTCCTGCACCCAAAGACAAGGACCAACATCTGCAGGATGCCCATCGGGGTCGATAATTCCGTTCATTGAGAACAAGCATCACGGGTGAAAGGGTGCTGCTTTACATGCAGGCAAGCACTGCGCAAGCTTGCTCCTGCGTTGGCATCCCAACGACTGCACATGGCTCCTATCCGCGCAAGAATGAATTCACGTCTTGCAGATGCTGCTATGCCAGCAGTGTGTCACACAGCAGCACCTTCACCAGGCGCAGACGCCCTGCGCTTCTGCTGCACCCCCTTTTGACCCCGCTTAGATAGCATGGCACGTCTGCTTCCATCTTACAAAACTTTGCCCAAGGCCGTCTATCATCTGGCGCTTTGCAGCGCCACCCACTGAGGACCAGCAGCATGACAGCTGCTCAAAATCGGTGCCTTGGGAACTCCTAAGGCTGCGCTCGCAACAGCAACAACAAGGACTACCTCTACCCCTGTTCGCGTCATCCAACCAGGCATGCCACAGCCAATAAAATGCACGTCCTATGCGCTCTCAATGCAAATGGCGGCCAAAGGCCTGCTGCTCCGACCGCATTGTTCTGAGCCCCGTCAAGCCCCGCAGGCCCTCTCCTGCCCTTCAAGCACAAAGAGCGCCCACAACACAGCAGCACTCCCGTCAAGCCGGCCGCTGCCGACTCATGGCCGTGGCCCTCGCTACTTGGCTATCAACTGTGCCTTCGCAGGCATCTATGTGCAGGAGTCATCCCCCGCAGCTCAGACTTCTTCTGATGCTTAGCAGCGGCCACACGTTGCGGCACAGAAACCAGCAGGATTGGCTGCGGAGGTCTGCGTCATCCAGCCGGCGGAGCAGTGGCCCCAGTCCCTCTGCGGCACAGCAACAGCAGCAGCTGCATCAGCTCCGCGGGCCAGCTTCTGGTCGAACCGGCCGCAAATGAGAGCTGTCATGTGGCAGCATGAAAGGGGCTGCGCCTGCTGGCCGCATGTGTAGGAGGAGCCCTGCGGCGGCGCATCCGAGCAGCTGCGGCGCAGGCGAGCTTCAAGTCAGCGGGCATCTGATTAGGCACGGCTGCGAGGCAAGTGGGGTTTGGAGGGCGGTGAGCCCTGCCTGCCCGGGTAGCCTGGCGTTGACTGCATCGCCGAGCTGAATGCAGTCGTGTACAGCTGCGGCACAGCACAGAGCTGCCTCAGCTGATCTGAACAGGCTGCCAGGGCAGCCAGCCTCAGCCTGAGACATGCTGCAGCTCCCGCAACGGCCGCAGAGTTGCAGGCATTCTCGTGCGTCAGCCAGATTGGGAGTATGCCAGCGCACCGAGACTGCACTGGAGGTGCCTGGCGTGCTGCCTGCCGCAGCCTGGAAGGTCGGCAGCAGGGAGGACTGGACCGGCGGTGGCGGCGAGGCCGCATAAGGCGGCGGCGGCGAGGCTGCAAAGGGCAGTGGCGGCGGCTGACCCTGCCTGGCTTGATTCACTGGCGGCGGCGGGCTGGCAGGGTATGCTTGGAATGGAGGCGGCGGCGGTGGCGGCGGCGGAGAAGCCGCTGCGCCGCCGCTGCTTGCGCTCGCACTCGAGTTGGCCATGCTGCTGCTGCTGCTGCTGCTGCTGCTGCTGGAGCTGCTGCTCCAGGTGGCCGCCTGGCCCGAGCCTGAGCTGCTGGAGCTGCTGCTGTTGGAGGAGCCGGAGTAGGAGATGCTGGAGCTGCTGCTGGCCGCAGCCGCCACCCCAGGCAGCGGCTGGATGGCCGAGTCGGGCGAGCGCTGGAACTGGAACTGGACGCCGGTCGGAAGGTCGCCCCTCTGGCCGTTGCTGCCGAGGAAGCCAAAGGCGGTCACCTGCGGCCCGGCAGCGCCTCCTGACTCACGTGCCAGGTGCTGCGTCTACAGCTCAGCGGGAGCTGGCATGCGTGCCGAGGCATGCTGCTGGAATGGTACTGCGCTTTTAGGAGGAGGCAGGCAACCTTGACTGCTTTGGCAGCACCTGCTGCCCCAGTAAAACATGAGGCAGCTGCTGCCTGCATTGGCGGCTCTGCCCAGCATGGTGAGAGGGGCAGCTGTGTCACTGTCACTGGACTTGGAGGTAAATGGCCTGAAAGCGCGCACCCCGTTGCCGTTTGCATCCAGCATCAACAGGTCCAGCGGCGGCGCGGGCGCATGGGTCGTCTCCCAGGCCGCCCCGTATGTGTTGGTCATCGGCTGCCAGCCGCTCTTCTGCCCCTCGATCTGCACGTTCTGGATGGTGCCTAGGTTGCCGACTTGCTGCAGGCCCGCATGCCGCTCTCAGGCCGCAGCAGCCATGCCATGCCATGCCATGCCATGCCACGCACGCCGGGTGTTGCCAACCTGTGGCTGAGCAGGAGTTCAAGGTAGGGCGCAACCCGTGTGCTGCAACAAGAAAGCAGCTGCGGGGAGGGCAGGAGCGAGGGCACTTGCCTGCACGGTCAGGCGCAGCCAGTTGCCGGTGCCCGAGTTGGCGGAGACGACTACCTCAATGCCAGACGGCGGCGCACACGGCACCTGTCGGTACTGAATCTGGATGCGGCCAACTGCCATGGGTGCCATCTGCGCATGCAACAGCGCCTGTCTCAGAATACAGGCGAACAGCCTGGCGACTGTACACCTGGCCACCAGCACCCAGCACCTCAGGCAAGCTCCCGGCTTGAGATGGATTGGTGCTGTTCATTGAGGAGGAGCTGGAGGTGCCTTGTCAAACGTGAGGGCCTGGATGTCTATGTGGTCCGGCTCGCACTCTGGGCAGTTGTCGGTGATCATGACTGTGACTGAACGCGCGTTGGGGTCGGCGTTGCAGCGGCCCTGCGGCAGCGCAGCAAGCCGGTCTCAGGCACAGCTTGCAGGCCTGCTTTCAGCAGCCTGGGCAGGAAGAGCTTTGCCTGGAAGGCTGGGCCGTCGTCCACGCATTGGATCTGAATGCACATCCTGCAGGCACAAGGTCTCCTGTCCAGCCAGCAGGTCAGGATGAGGCAAGCTGGGCAGGAGCAAGGCAAGTGCAGACCCGCAGCCGTGGGTGGGGCGGCTCAGATAGTACATGTTGCTGGTGGAAAGGGCGGCCACAGACCTGAGCGACAATTGCAGCCAGTCAGTGGCCCTGCCACCGCCAGCACGCTTTGAGCAGGACAAAGAAGGGAGAGGGGCGTGCCAGTAGGGGAACCGGGACTTGTCCAGCAGGCCGTAGCCGCAGCCGCCGTTCTCTGTGCCCATACTGGGAGTGCGTCCGTCCTGGCAGAAGCAACCGGTTCTGCTTCAGCAGAGCGCTCAAGCAGAAGAGCTTGGCTCCTCAGACGAGGGCAGGCAGATGTACTCACCAGGCCGTCGGCCGGGCCGCCATAGTTGGTGGCTATGCCTGTGTGCCACGCGTCTGGCAAGCTCTGCTGGGCGCGGCCGGCAGGCAGCTGCCTGCCGGCCAGCAGCAGCATAAGCAGGGCTCTGGAGAGGCAAAGGCCCATGCTTTGGCCAGGCTGTGTAAGCGTGAAGAAGTCAGCAGCAGCAAGCAAGGCTGCGCTGCCACAGTAAGGTTGCCCCAGACAGCTGCAGGCTGTGCACTGCAAAGCAGCTGGTGCTGGCGCCGGCAGCTGCGCTCCGTGCAGCTCGCTCTTGCTGACAGTTAAAAAGAACAGGTGGGCGCAGCTTAAGCGCCCAGCGAGGACCTCATCAACTCCTGAAGCGCTAAGCTGCCAGGCAGCAGCCGCTCTTTCACCTCCGCCTGTGCTTAGGAATCGGCTGAGCCCCGCAACTAGCCGCTCTTCCTGCTGGCAGTCTCCGGCTTTGCTTTGGAAAAAACGCGCGGTCCGCATGGCAGACGGGCCGGACCCTGCGCGAATTCAAATTTGAAGAAAGCGCGGGCCCAAGGCAGATTTTCCCGCCTTTTTTCGTCAAGAAGGTCTCTGGCGGCCCTCGCAGATAAGGGTGTGACAAAAGCCTTCCCGAAGAAGCTGGGGTTTCTGCAATCTGCGCCTGTTGCCTTGCTGTGGGATGCTGCTGCAAATTACAAGAGGCACACAGGTATGCTCTCAAACCGTCCTCTGCTGCTGTGTCGCAGTCTTGCAGGTTCTCCATTTTAGGGCCCATTTCAGGGTCTCTAATAAAGCATGCAGTGCACATCATCAGAGGCGGCCCATGGCAAGGCAAGGCAAGCCCTCAATTGTGCAGTAAGGACCCCTGTCTGTTCCACTTCTAAGCGCAGGATCAGCTCTTCCAAGCACCACTGATGACCCCCTTCCTTAGGGACCACCACACAGCAGTGAACCACTCGGCGCGCTCAGCAGTCAGCAGTGCCCTCAGGCGGCCAGTCCTGCTTGTACCTCCAACCGCCGTAGAAGCTCTGTGTGTAGTCCTCCTCAGACTCCTGGCAGGTGATGACACCATCATTGAAAGTAGGAACCACTGCGCAACCAGCAGCACCAGCCTGTCAGTGGCCTCACGGCGAGAAGCATGAGCGAAAATGAGGTGCTGCTTCAGATATTGTACCTCCATCGCAGGACATGTCTGGTTGCAGATTCTGCAGCGTTTCACTGGCATTGTCCTTTACGCCGGGGACCACATCGAAGAAGCCTGCACTCAGCATACCAAGCATCGCTGCTCACCAGCTGTACTGGAGTTTGCCACCAAGCATCAGCCCGAGAATCAGTTGTGCTGCTCAGCTGCAGCAGGCACTTGTTGAGAGTTACTCCAGCCACCAGGCAGGAGCAGCACAGCAACACACCTGCACTCTACACTGGCACTCTGCTGACGTGACTGAATCATGCCTCAGCCGCAGCAGCACGCACTACTGTTTCAGCAAGATGCAAGGGATGATAGCGAGCCGATAGAGAGGAGGGCCTTGCCTGGAGTGAAGCTGAGCTCACTGATGGATGCCTTGGAGAGTCCTGGATTGCTCCAAGCGGTTGGGTCGCTGAGCATGTCAATCTCAGTCGGATCTCCGTTGGTTAATTGCAGACAAAACCACGCCTTTCCACAGCGCCCTGCCTGCAGCAGCAACACTCGCTTTTCTGCCACAAGAAGCTGGAAGCTGCTGCAGTGGAGTCCGGATAAGAAGGAAAAGAACAAAGACAGACGGGGAAAGAGGAAGGAAAGGGGCACCTGAGGGGAGAAGCCACCGCACTTCCGCCAGTCGCAGCATGCGGACTTGCCGGACTCGATCGAGGTCCTGAAGGACGTCCCGTTCTTGTTGTTGAGTTGTTGTCCTGTGGGTGGCAGTTGGATGGCCGTGAGGGGGCCGCCGCTACAGTTGGGCAGGGATCATTCTTAGATGCCACCGGGTGAACTGCTCGAGTAGGAGAGCGAGAGATCTGAACATGGGCTTCGCAGAAAGGGGCCATGCCCTTTGCAATTATTGTAGATGCAGAAGCCGCTGGCCGTGCTGGCGAGCGCCGTGGCGACGACGAGCAGCCTCAGCAGCTCCATTGCTGAGGGCTAGCTTGCAGGCGCCCAAAAGCGATGTTTCTCTCGCTCTTCTGCGAAGAACAGCCGGCCCTTCGCTGGTCCGGCTGAGAAATCAACATTGGAGCTTGATACGCGCTTTTCCGTCGACGATGTCGGCAACGGCGGTCAGTGGCAGCTGGCGGCGGTAGCGGCGGGCGTACTCTTTGAGTTGGTCAGCGGGATGACATTACCTCTCGCCGCGTGGCAGACCGACAATCGATTCCATACGCCCTCCGGCGGTGCAGAGCGGCTGCTGGTGGCGCCAGCTGCTCTCAGAGCAGCGGCACTGCTGACAGCCGAACGCAGCCTCCTGAGCGCCCATCAGCCAAAGGACTTCCACACGAGCCACAGAAACGGCCCAACTGCCAGGCAACCTTTGAATGGCGATCATATTATTCATCTCATATGCCTGCGCTGCTGGAGAAAACCCACCTGAGACCAGCGAGCGGCCGCCTCCTCAACAGCGCTCCGGCAGCAGTCTACCCGTATGCTGCCCTTTGGGGACCTTGCAGGGGCTTCAGGGGACCTCTCCAGGTGCTGACCACAACAACCCTTAAACATGTAGGATTGCCTCTCTTTGCAGCAGGAGGTAGCAAGGCAAGGCAAGGCAAGGCAAGGCAAGGCAAGGCAAGGCAAGGCAAGGCAAGGCAAGGCAAGGCAAGGCAAGGCAAGGCAAGGCAAGGCAAGGCAAAGCAAGGCAAGCCCTCGCTTGTGCAGAGCGGGGCTCCCCTGCATGTTCCAATCTTCCTCGCAGGATCAGCACTTCCCACTTTGGTTCGAATCTCTGCACAGCAAAGCCAGCACATTCAGCAGCCGGCAGTGCCAGCAGGCGGCCAGGCCTGCCCGGACCTCCAACCGCCGTAAAAGGTCTGTGTGTAGTCCTGAGCCTCCTGGCAGGTGATTATGCCATCATTGAAAGTGGAAACCACTGCACCACTGGCGCCAGCCTGTCAGTGGCCTTCTCAGACAACAGCATGTGCATATGAATCCGACTTTGGGGGCCGTACGTACCTCGATTGCAGATAATGTCTGGTTCCAGCTCATGCACCTTGTCAGCAGCTGGGTCGGGGAACTCGTCGCCAATCCCATAGAAGCCTACACGAACCATGCAAGATCATCTCCGTTCATCTCATGCACTGATAGAGCTCGCAATGTGTCATTTCAACCACCATTTCTCGGTTTGAGCAGGCAACTTCCCGGGCACCCACTACCCAGCATACAGTGGCGCACAGCTGTGCAGCAGCTCTCTGCTGGCGCAACCAGAACCGGGCCCAGCAGAAGCAGCACCGCTGTCTCAACAACGCAGGGGAAAGCAAGCAAATGACGAGGAGATTGCCTGGCGTAAAGCTGAACTTGCCAACGACTGCCTTGGAGAGTGGCGGGGGGTTGCCCCAAGCGTTTGGGTCACGGCCCATGTCGATGTCGTTCTCCGCGCCGAAAGAAAAGTGCAGACAGAACCACGCCTTCCCGCACCGCCCCGCCTGCAGCACTTTTGAGGTCAGAGGTGAGCGCTGATACATGTAGCCGAAAATGTGGAGAAAAGAGGATGAGGAAAGGAGGGGAAAAAGAAGGAAAGGGAGACCTGAGGGGAGAAGCCACCACATTTCTGCCAGTCGCAGCAGGCCGACTTGCCAGACGGGATCGAGGCCCTGAAGGATGATCCGTTCTTGGTGTTGCTGGGCGGCAGTTGGATGACTGTGAGAGGACCTGATCTGCGCTCGGAGTCAAGGAGCTGGCTCACAAATATTGCCCCTCCTGTACAGTGCTGCTGGGTTAATTGCACGGCGCCAGTGAAAGATCAGCAGAACGCATGGCCAGGACTGGAAAACTAGTAGTGTGGGGCATGCCAATCAAGGAACGCATGGGCAGGACGGGGTCGTACTCTTTGCAATTGTTGTAGATGCAGAAGGCGCGGGCCGTGCTGGCCAGTGCTGCAGCAATGATGAGCAGCCTCATCATCAGCGCCATCTCGGGCAGCAGCTCGCTGGCGCCTGACAGCGATGTCGCGGTTGTGGGAAGCAGGCCACGAGGTCAGAGCTGAATAAGCGCGCTGACGCGCCAGGAGGGTCAGCAGCGGTCAGCGGTGGTCAGCGGCGGCAGCAGGCGAACAGAAGAGCAGCCCTCGTTGCTGGCAGCAGAATGACGAGGGATGTCTATGAGTTGCAAGAAAATCGGTTTACGGTGATCCTGTGCATTTTTTAGTCGCTCATCACTGCTGCTGCTGCTGCTGCTCGCAGCGACGCTCCAGCCTGGAATACAGCAGGGGGATCTCCAATTACATATTGGACATCAACAAGTGCATCACACGACAACAAGCTTGGGGATCGGTGGCGTCCGCTAAACTGTCTTCTCTTGGCTCGAGCGGGCAAGCAGGGTCACGGGCGAGCAGGAGGCTTGCGCTGGTTCTTCTAACTACTTGCAAGTTTTCCATGCAGCATCATCATCAGTCGACCTAGTGGAAGCATCAGGCGGGCATCAAGGGTGACCGTGGCCCTTCTTGCTGGGGTGGCCAGGTTTCGGGCCTGCAGGAGACGCACAACTTGTTATGCCACGCTTGGCGTCTCGATGCTTGTTGAGGAGCGCTCCCAGGCTAGCCAGAAGTGGCTTGCAAACACACCCTGAGGAACGGGACCGTGGGCTGGGCCAGGCACGTGGCGGCAGGGGCGGCCGTGGTGGGGGCCGTGGCCGGCGGGCACAGGCGTGTGTGCCTGCCCGTCCTTGTGCACCTTCTCCTGGAAGTTCTTGTGGCCCTCCGGGTTGGGGGAGTCGGCCGGGCCTCCCTTGCGGTGGTCCTTCTTGTGGCCCTTGTGGTGGCCGTCCGGCTTGGGGCCTGCACACCCATGCCGGGGCGTTTGCCCCTGCAAAGGCCAGGCAGGCTCACGCAGCAGCAGGGCTGGCTGCTGCCTGCACAGCAAGGCATTTTTGCGCACCGGCAGGCAACGGCGCGTGTGAAGGCCCAAACGCATCAGGCTTGCAGGGTGGCAGGTACTTATCGTGGTGGTGGTGTTGCTTGCCGTCGCCACCGCTGGGCAGCGTGGGCAGGTCTGCAGGAGCACGGCAGCCCCAGCATCAGCAGTACCGTGCGGATGAACCCCCTGCGCCACCTGGAGCCGAGACGTCCTCAAAGCAGTGTACGCACCGTGGTTGTCAGGGCTCTCCGCGGGCTTGTCCGCACTAGCCACCACGGCAGTGGCCGCTAGCAGGAGCAGCAGGCACCCGGCGAGCTTCATCTTGGCCTGCTGTTCACGGAGGGCCTCATGTCAGCTTCTCATAGCGGCGGGTGGCGAGAAGAAAAAATGCGTTCCGACGCTACCAAGCTATCCAATACCCACAGCATGGGTAAGCCGGTGAGGGAGCCAGAGTGCTGGGGCCGAGGCAGTGCGGACGCCCCCTCTGTGCATACCCAATCCGGCAATCCCGCAGCGATGCGCGCTCCCAGAGCCCCCGCGGGCGCCTGGAGCCTCGTGATAGCTTTCGTGCTGGTGCTAGCCGCGCCGCACGTCGCTTGCCCGGGGCAGAAACACGCGGCCAGCTGTGATGGCCCCGCGTGCCCGGGCAAGTCACCTCACCCAGAGGCCGCAAGGCCGCCAAAGCCACTCTGCCGGGCAGAGACACACTGCGGACCCCCGCACGAGACGACAGAGCCGCGCTGGCGGCCACATGACGCCCTCCCTGGCGAGAATCCCCCAAACGTCTCTCTGACGCGCTGGCACACGATGCCTTCTGACGCCCGCACACCGCTCCTCGCGCCCGATCTGGGCTCCCTGAGAACCACTGAGGCCGCCTGCATGCCTCCGGACTACCCGCGCGCAGAACTCGGACGCTTGGCCGGACCTCGCAGCTCTATGGGCATGATGCCCAGCAACGTCGTGGCGAGCTGCGCGCCTCGGAGCGCAGCGAGCACCGCACAGCTCCTTCGCTTCGACTTGCTGCCACGGGCAGCCCCGCACGGTCCGCACGGCCGGCACATCCACGTAAATTCTGCTTCGCACGCTGCCAGCGCGCATCCGCTGGCCTATGCTCGGCATCTCGCGGCCGATCTGGGATATCCAAGGACCTCTGAGACCACTTGCGGGCCACCGGACTGCCCGCGCGCAGATAGCGGACACAGGGAAGGAGGCCTCATCGAAACCAGAGTGAGCATGAGGCCCAGCTGCGACGTGGCGAGAGGCCTGCAGTGCCCCTTCGGCACAGTGCTCGCTCCCCAGCAGCAGCCGCACTGCGACCCGCCCGCGCTGCTGCCCTGCGCACGCCAATGTGGGCATCCCCTTCCCTTGCCAAAGCAGCTCAGCCAGCCGTTCCTCCCTGCACTGGCTTGCGCACACGTGGGCAGCAGTCCATTCCTGGCCTACCTGGCCGCTCCCTCCCCAGTGCATGCTCCTGATCAGCCAATGCCCGAGGGCCCGAGAGGCTCAACAGCACAGCTGCCACCCACGGTTTATATTAGCCTGCTGGTGGTGGGCACCATCTGTGCTGCACAGCTACTGCAGCAGATCACCCGGCTGCGGAGCGCACGCGTGCTGCAGGCTCAATCGCACCCACCCCAAGGGCTCAGCCTGGTGGGCGGCCCCCTCAGGACTCGCACACCGCAGCCAGCAGTCAGCGGGCGCTCCAAGAGCAGCATCAGCTGCAGGCCTCCAGCCACTCCAGCAGACATCTACTGGGAGCGCCAAGTGGGCACCAACTGCATGGTGCACTCGCTGAACGCGCTGCTGGGCGGCAAGCTGCTGCGCGCAGAGGAAATCAGGGAGCACCTGGATAAGCACAGCGCCGGCGAGGCTCCTCTCCGCGCATGCTACAGAGCCGCAGGCTTCAACGACGCGGGCATCAACCACTACCTGCACCTCAACACAGAGCCAGCATTCTTCATCGGCCACCCACTGCCCCACAACAAGCACATCAGCGAGGGCAGCAGCCAGGCAGTCATCCTAGGGAAGCTGCCTCAGGGGTGCGACCGCTTTCTGCTGATGTTCTGGAAAGGCAGAGACGAGCAGAACGGGTACTACCACGCCACCTGCGTGAAGTTCAGCCCGGCTGCCCAGGCCTGGTACTTCATCGACTCCGAAAATGCAGGGCCGCAGCTGCTGACCGCGAGCGGCTGGCGGAGGCTGCAAGGCGACATCACACTGACCTACGTCGGCGCCTGGCGCACCAGCGAGGCCAATGAGGCACGCGCCTGGATGGACTTCCGCGCCACCGCTGCCAGGATCGGCAGCCGCCAGGTCGCCCCCGCTCGGCCGGCTCGACCAGCGCCGCCGCCCCAAGCGCCCACTGTAGCAGCCCACTCAGCGCCGCCTGCGAGGGCACCAGACGGGGAATGGCGCGTCGTTCCAGGCCGCCGCAGGCTTGGCAGGCGGCAGGCAGCTGACCCCGAGGCACTCCAGCAGCCGCAACCCGCTGGGAGCACCCGCCTGGAGGAGGCCATGCCCGCCCTGCGCCCGCCGCCCGCCGCCGCTGCGGCAGCGCCAGCATCATGCCCGCCCCACAACGCAGCCTTGGTGCCACCTCCCCCCCAGCAGGCGCCTGCAGCGGCCCCCCCGGCAACCCACCAGCCACAGAACGGCGCCGAGAAGGCCAACCGCTGCGCCACAAAAAAGCGAAAGGCGGCAGCAGCTGCACACTCCCAGCCGATCTCGAACTACTTCAAGCAGGCAAAGCCTGCCGCCGCTGCGGCGCAGGAGCCGCCGCCCCAGGCCCTCGAGGCCTTGGCGGCTCAGCCGGCCACCGCCGAGGAGGGGACCCCCCACACACAGGCGTCGCCTGAGCCGCTGCCGGCCGGCTGCGAGGCACCACCCAGCCTAGGGCAGGGAAAGGCTGCGCTGGAGCTCACCTGTTTTGTCTGGAACGTCATGGGCTTCACGACCGTTGCCGACGAGTTCCGGCTCCAGCTGTTGGCCACCGACCCGGACGTGGTGGTGGTGACTGAGACCAAGCTGTTGGACACAACCGACCGCCGCCGCTGGGTACAGGATGCCCTGTCCGGCTACGAGCTCTTCTGCAGCTCCTGCAAGCCGCACAATCCCTTCAACAACAGGCACAGCAGGGGCAAGCTGCCCGGCAGCAGGCGGAAGAACAGGCGCCGGGCGCCTGCGCTGACCCGCGCCGGCAGCGGAGGCGTGATCCTGGCCATCCACAAGCGCTGGACGGCGGGCGCCTCGGTCATCCGGCTGGACGACCCACAGAACAGCTCCCTCAAGTCGCACTGCGTGGGCGTGACCCTACAGGCTCCCCACTCGCAGCCCCTGCAGCTGTGGGGCATCTACATGCCGTTCGACGCAAAGAAACGAGCCGGCATCAGCGCTCACCTCGAGAGCAGGACCAAAGCGGCGGCGCTGCACGTCTTGGCAGGCGACTGGAATGCAGCGCTGCTCCCCAGTGACCGGCAGCAGGAGCCGCCGCAGGAAGCGGCGGCTGCCAGCAGCGCGCAGCAGGAGGCCAGCAGTGAGGCCGATGAAGAGGACGGCGAGGCAGCCAGCGAGCAGGCCCGGCGGGAGCGGGCCAGCGCCTGCGACCGCCAGCACAGGGCATTCACCTCAGCTGCGTGCCTGGAACCACTCGACAGCCCCAGCCTGGGCGCCCCCAGGCGCCGAACCTTCCACCCCAGGCAGAGCAACATGAGCAGCAGCAGGATCGACGATGTGCTCATCCCCCCCTGCATGCGCTCCGCGCACAACAAACTCTGCTTCCCGGAAACCACTGCTGATAGCGACCACAGCCCCCTGTTGGCCACCATCTCGCTCGCTGGGAAGGATGTGCTGCAGCCCATCCCGCCGCCGCCGCGCAAGCCAAGAGAGCCGCGGCTCAAAATACCGATAAGCGGAGAGGCACTTGCCAGTTTTAAGGCAAAACTCGAGGCCGATGCGGGCGTCGAGATCTTCATGCTGGCGACCCAAACGGCAGCCCTGCTCGCCAAGGCAGATGCCCTGCTGGAGACCAGGCGGCAAGAGGGCGGGCATGAGCCTGACCTGCGCTCGCGAGAGGTGCTGAGCGATCTCCGGTACGACCGAGAGGCGCTGGAGGAGCAGCTCCACGACTTCATGCAGCAGCACGTCCTGCAGACGGCACAAGCCACGCTCGAGTACACCTCCCCGCCGACGAGCAGCCACAGCCGGCCGCGCACCGTGCAGCGCAAGATGCGGCAAAGCATCTCGGTCAGCCGCTGGCTTAAGCGGGCAGAGGAGCTGTTCATGGCAGCCACAGCGAGCAAGAGGCACCTGCGAGTCGAGGCCGAGGCGCCAGCGCTGCGGGCGACGCTGGAAGCGCACGCCGACTTTGACGCCCGCGCCTGCCTCCTGCCGCCGCAAAGCGCCATCGCCACCGCCGCCGGCCAGGTTGCAGAGCC
>BHFV01000438.1:11153-25051 GCA_003568905.1 Trebouxiophyceae sp. KSI-1
CCGCTGCGCGTCTCCCTCACGGAAGTCGACCGTCGCTGGAGTTACATCCGTGCGGGCAAGCCGTACCACGGCGAGGCCATCAACCCTTGGAACCTCTCCGTCTTCGAGCGCTGGATCGGCCACCACCGCGGCTACGACCGCGCCGCCGACGAGCAGGACCGGTGCGGCTCCCATCACCCTGCCACTCCCCTCCCTCCAGGTAGCCTCTACAACGGTGTGGTTTTCAACAGCTCCTAAGCAGCCCATTCTCGCTCCAGAGGCTCATTTCTCTGGCCTAAGCGTCTGCGGGGCTGCCCTTGCTCTGTGCAGCCGTTGTCACTCTTTCTGGCCGCAGCCAGCTGACTCGCCCATCCTCTCACCGGTTGCAGGTGGCAGGACGGCTATGCAACCCAGAAGGCCCTCGACGGCGCTGAGAAGAAGGATGTCGCCCCGGCTGCAGTCTGAGCACCATCACCAGGAAGCAGCTGAGGCAGACTGCAAGCGTCGCTGAATCAAAGGACAGACGCTACGGGCTGCCCTGCTGACAACAAGCGCACATAGCTGTACATATCAAGGCCAACTGGACTTGGCTGCATCGGGCGGAGTGATCTCGACGGCGATGTTTTAAATTCACGGTTTTTTATATGAAGGGATGGTATGAATAGCGTGCTGCCTGCCTATTGCCTCCTCTGCCCGGCTCTGGCGGCAGGCAGCTCGCCATGCTGAGCTTTGACCAGCTGCATGTAGCCTGGTCCTACCAGCTCACCTGGCACGCCTTTGTGCCTTCCCTGCGTTTGCTGCTAGTGCGACGTAAGCTGCCTGAGTGCAGCAGGCGCCTTGACTTTTTCCGTTCCCCCTCTCGCAACCTCTTTGGGGACATCTAGATGGTGCCTGTCTGGGTTGAATGTGCATTCCCATTCATCATCTTAAATCTTAGAGGAGCCCAGTTGCAGAGAACCTGCAGTCATGGACGGCTTCAGAAGTGCTAGGCTGCGCCAAGCACCATTCTCCTCCCGCCTCTCGTAAGCGGCTGTTGAGACATGATCCCTAACCAAACCGCCCATTGAGTTTGCATGACAAGTGAGGCGCCCCGAAACTGGACTGGTGGACGCACATTGCTGCCGTGATGTGTCTCAGCAGCACTGCTTCCAGGTGCAGGGAGGCCGCATCTTGCGCATTGTAAGCACCTCTTCCTTTGTGCCTCCCTGCTGCACTGCAGCAATGCAGTCACGCAGGACCAATGCCTTTGCAAGAAGGCCTACTGGCGAGGTGAAGCAGCCACGAGCACTCTGCGGCACGGGCAGGATCAACATCAGCAAGTGCCGCAAATCAGGTTTTGAAATTGCAAGACGTGTGGTCCTACACAACACCCGAGCTATCACCCTTGCTGTGTAGCTGCTGCAGCTGATGCATGCGGCATCAGTTGGCTTAAATTTCAGCAGCCTATCTTGATAGTCAACTTGGACTGCACAGCTCAATTGAGATGGCAGGGAGGCTCAACAAGATTTTTGAACAAAGGCAACTCGCATTGCCGCGAACCAGCCGGCAGGCGCCTGGTGAGGGAGGATTGCCACCAGCAGGCGCCTGAACGCACTGCTGCAGCTATGGCCGCCCATTGTCCCGTGGCGGTATCGCCTGTCTGCAGAGGACGCATGTGATGGCTCAATAGAGCTGCGCTTTCAGGCAGGTAAGCAGCCTGAGGCAGGAAAGCGACAATCTTTTAGGCAGAAAATTGCAGCGCTACAGGGCCAGCGCTCGCAGCATGCGGGTGCTGAAGCACCCTTTGCTGAGCAGCTCAAGGCATGCCTCCGCATGAGTGCTGCAGGGGCAGGCCTTTCACGATAGCTTGCGCTGCGCCGTTGCGGACCTTTCGGTTCAGCGTCTTGCCCCACTGCAAAGCATCAGCCCGGCAAAAAGCAGTCAGTAAGCGCGATTTATGAAGTGCCCCTGGCTGCAGGCGCCCGCTGGCAAGCATGATGCGACCTGCCCGAGTGGATGAGGGACTCTGCCAGGTACAGGTACTCCATGCAAGCCTGCTGCAATCCTTCGTTTTCTGTTGCTCCTGCTACACATGGATACACCAGGCCTTTGGCCCCAGGGCAGCCGCATGCACGGGCGACAAGGTAAGACTGGAACGCCAAGAGTTGTGGCTGCCCAGCCTAGCCAAAAATTGCGAAGCAAGCGCTGCAAATCGGGATTGTTCCACGCACATTGAAATGCACACAATGCTCGGACTTCCAAAGATTTTGGATCATTCGACCCTTTGCATGTGGGAGGGGGAAGGAGGAGGGCTGGCAGGAACAAGGAGCGGGAAAGGACGAGTGACAGGAGGAGCCGCACCTGCAGGTTGGTCAAGGTCAGGTAGAATTGCAACCCGCGGCACTGGGCCTTGGCGGGCCGCAGCGGGTCAGAGCAGCCCACAAAGACTGCGGCTGTGTGCTCTTCTTTTGCACAACCTCCGAGGGTCCCTTGCTGCCAGCCCTTGTGCCACCAACTTGAAGCAGCACTACTTTGGGCAGCAGCAATTCACTTGTCAGCGCCACCTCCCACTCTGCCTGCATGAGCCAACAGCCAAGCAGGGAGCAGCGGGCGGCATCATGCAGCTCACTCTTGTTGGGAAGGAAGTCTGGCCGCGGTCCGTTGGCTGGGATGGATCGCCGCCACCGCCCCGTTTCTGCTACAGCAGCAGCTCGTTCGTCTGCTGATTGAGAGCTTCATCAGCCGCTCCAGCCCAGCGACGTGTGTGACCAGCCGCCTCAGCATCCCAGGCTGCTGCAGGAGGCCTGCCAAGCCACGCGCGCGAGATCGTCTTGGTAAGCCCTGCGGCATGCATGGCCATCATTAGCACCCCCCAGTGGTGCTTGACGCCGGCAATAGCGCGAGCATCATGCAGCGCTTTCTTACCTGCAATAAGAAAAACCAGCACGTGTGTTAAAGGATGATACCGTTCAAATGGAGCGGATTCCTCCCCATTTTGCCCGATGCCCTGCCCAGCCTGCTCAGCACGCTGCTGAGAGGTCTCAGCACGCGATTCAGATCCAACATACAAGCTCATGCGAGCGCCCGCTGCCCCCCCAAGCTGCTGGTCTGGCAGCCATGCACCTCCCCTTCCTCTTTCTGCAGGGCCATCACAGCGGATGCCTCAAACCCAGCATGTGAGCGCATGTAGCTGCGGCTGCCTGCATGGGCGGCGGTCAAAGATTTGAGAGTCCACCTCCTGCAGCAAGCGCCACACGTGACTAAGAAGGGCAAATGAGCTGAGGTCGCGCCAGCAGCCAATGACATGGGCGGCGGCAGCAGCCTATCTCTTTGGAGAAGGTGTCTGCTGGCACGTGCGGGACGGGTCCACCTGTTCAGCTGTGCAAAATGTGAGTCCTGCTCATGCCTGCCCAGGGCAGAGAGCGGTGATCAGTGCTGCTGGATGGTGCAGCATTCATGCGGGCGGGAGGCATGTCAACTCACCAAAGGAAGAAGAGAGAAGGCTGAGCAGCAGCAGAAGAGGAGGAGCATACATTCCAGCAGGGGGGCTGGCGCAGCAGCTTCTCGGTCAGCTGCCTGACGCCGGAGACTTGCCACCATCCAGAGCGAAAAGATGAAGCCGCTCGCAACAGTTGGCGCCTCGCCGCCGCGCGGGAAGGCGGCGGGGAGCTGCCGCTAGCCGCCGCCGGGCCGCAGCGGGCGACAGCCAGCTTTGCGTCAATTATTCGGCATCTTTTGAGCGCCGGCCGCCGGCAACTTAACCTGCCTGGATTCACCTCCAGGCACCAGGCATCGACCACGCGGAGCCACGCACCGATCCCGACCCGCCCTTGACCCCCACGCTTCCACCCGCCGGCAGCCCCTGCGACAAGGTATCAACCGCTCTGGCGTGCAATTCCCACCTGGCGCGCTGCACCTGCCTGCGGCCCCGCCCCTCCCACGCGGCTGGCTGCACCTGCCGCGCTGCCCGCGCCCGTTGGCTCGCGTGCCGGAATGACGGGGCGCCTGGCCTGGTCGCAGCAGGCTCGGCGGCCGACGATGGCTGCGCACGAGGAGCCGCCGTCGCCGACGGCAGAGGAGCCGCTGGTCGGCTACAACCCGAGCATAATGGTCGGCAAACTGCTCGAGGAGGAGGAGCCGGTGCCGCCGCTCTACTTCACCTCCATCCCGGAGGCATGGGTGCGGCTCACCGCGCCGCCCGCCCGCGCCGCCGCACCCCCGCCCAGCCTGCCGCCCGCGCTCCGCGCTGCCGCGCCGGCCATCCACGGGTCACGTGCTGCCGCCGCTGACCTTGACTTGACCTAACTGACTGTAACCTCCCCTGCATTGCAGCGCTGGGTCATGAGCTGGTTCATCCCCGGCCTCGGCATGTTCTGCGAGGCCTACTTCATCTTCTCGATCGGCAACATCGGAAACTTCTTCCCTTACGAATACCCTGCTTGTTGGAAGTACTACATCACCTGCAACGTCAACACCACCCGCGCCTCGGGCTACATGCAGATCGTCGGCATCATCTTTGGCATGTGCACGCTCGGCTACCTGGGCGACAAGATCAGTCGTGCGCCCCCCGCTCCCTCCCGCTGCTTTTCTCACCTGCTGGCCTGTTCCTGCCCAGCGGCTGATACCGGCCCCCTTCCGCCTCCTTGCAGGCAAGTGGGGCTCTGTGTGCACTGTCAGCGTCATGATGGTCGGCTGCATCCTGCTCACACTGACAGGCATCGGCCTATCCGGCCGCCAGATGGCCATCTGGTACATCATCTCCCAGGCAGGCCCCTCTCACCCCTTGCTGCCTTCCAAATTTTCACTTCACAGCATCAAGCCTGACTGCTGCTGCCCGCCTGCAGTTTGTCTCTGGCTACAGTGTGGGCGGTGAGTACCCGATGGCTGCCGGCTCTGCAGCCGAGCGCGCTGAGGCCGGCGGCCGCAAGGCAGCCTTGAAACGCGGCCGCGAGGTGAGCATGCCTGAGCCTCTTCCCCTGCGTTGAGCCTCTGCCCCTGCGCTGGCTGCGACCCTGCTGTCTGTGACCTCCAGGGTCTGCTGCTGGTTTTGCTGTGCCCCCCTGCCCTCTCGACTGACTGAGGCGCCTCCTTGTTGGTTGCAGGTGGTGCTCACCTTCAGCATGCAGGGCCTGGGCAATTTTATCAATGTCAGCGTGCTGCTCATCCTCATGGTCTGTTTCAACACCATCCATCCAATCCACGGCATCAAGAAAAAGACTTACTACCCCAAGCGTCTCGAGGGCGTGCGCTTTTCCCCCTCCCAGCAGCTTTGTCCGTCGCCCCACCTGCAGTTTCTGGCAGCCTGGTGAGCTTGCCTGCTTGTCTTCATTTGCAGCTGCTTTCTCATTACCTGCCTGCCTGAAGCAGGCTTCTCATCGCACTGAGTCTCTTTTCCTTATGAAAGCAGGAATGAGACTTGATTTCGAAATGAGATTTGAATTCGAAATGCCACAGGTCTGGCGCGTCTCCTTTGCCCTCGGCGCCATCCCGCTCGGCTTCATGATCTACTACCGCATCTTCCGCCTGCGCGAGTCCGCCGTCTGGGCCAAGCGCGTCGACATAAACCGCTCCCGAACCACAGACATGCGCCTGCTGTTCAAGTGGTGAGAGCACCCCCCCCTTTGCCCCTTCTCTCGCCAAAACGGCTGCCTGCAGTCAAGCCGCAGTGGGCCTGTAGCAGCAGCACTCTGGGGACCTGCTGACTGACAGCACCAGTCACCACCCACACCAGGTACTGGCACCGCCTGCTGGCCACCGGTGGCAGCTGGTTCCTGTGGGACTTCTCCTTCTACGGCAACAAGGTCTTCCAGTCGACCTTCATCGCCATCCTGTCCCCCGGCGCCTCGCTCTTCACCTCGCTGCTCTGGACGCTGCTGAACTCGGGTGCTTCCCATCTTGTCAGCCAAGCTGCATGCTTGCAGACAGCAGCTGGGCGCAGCACATGAGCCAGCCTGGCAAAGTGCGGCAGTGGGCCCCACGAGGACACCCGCGCTGCTGCCAGCGGCACTGCATCACCCGGCTCCAACCTTGTTTTGCACTGGGCTGATTCTGATCGATTGAGCAGCCAGATCTGCACCTGCGTGCTGAGCTTCCCCGCGGCTGCCGCAGCACACAGACTGCCGCTGCCTGAAGACCAGCCGCTCGGACTTGTAGTGGGTCTCCAGAGAGCAGCTTGCTCTGTGGTCAGCCTCTCACAGCCTGTCAATACCGCGCCCTTGCTCGCAGCTGCGCCCTTGCCCACAGCTCTGGGGGCCCAAGCAGCAGTTTCGATCGGATCTCGTCTTTGTGCAGCAACTGAAACTCTGCTGCCTGTGACCGCAGGCGTCGCCCTGATCGGTTACTATCTCTCAGCTGCCGTTGTCGACAACCGCTACATCGGCCGCCTGCGCCTGCAGCTGCTCGGCTTCCTGATGGTCGGCATCCTGTTCTACATCTCCGCCATCTGGTACCACCCGCTGACCAGTAAGGGCGGCATCCAAACCTTCCAATTCGTGAGCCTCCCACTCCTCTCACTGCCTCGCCTCCTCTTGCTCTCGCAATATCAGGCTTCGTGATTCGAGGCGGGACCCATCAAGCAGTGACCTGCGCAGCTCCAAAAAGTGGCCTTGGAGGTGGGACCTCCTTCCTGCCCTGCCACTGTGGCCTGACAAGAAGCACTGACGCTGGCGCTCTGAGCAAGGGGTTCGCGCGTTCTCATGGAAAGGAGCGCCTGAGACCAGCCCGGGGTCCGTCCGCAGATCTACTTCTTCTCAAGCTTCTGGGACCAATTTGGCCCCAACTGCACGACCTTCCTGCTGGCCGGCGAGCTGTACCCGACTGAGGTCCGCACGACAGCGCACGGCATGTCGGCCGGCCTTGCCAAGCACGGCGCGCTGTGGGCCGCCGTCTGGTTCAACTACCTCTGACTGCGTCCTTCAACTTCGGCGGGTGCGAGCCCCTGCTCCCGCTCCTGGTGCTGCTGATGAATCAAAGCATTGTGGCAATCAGAAGCAATCTGGTTGCTTTAGAAATGATGGTGATGTGCTAATGACGACATGCTTCTGCCGCCTCACTCGCCTTTGCTGCTTCTGTCAGCTTTCGCTCTCTCCTCTGCTCTCTGCCGCCTGGATTGTAACAGCTTGCCCTGCCCTCCTCTAGTACCCCTCCCGCAGCAGACCTTGCTTCCGGCGCTTTGAGATTGAACTCAAGGCCCGCCTGCCGCCGCGCAGCTTCCTGCTCACGCTGCTCTTCATGCCCGACCCGCTGCGCGTCTCCCTCACGGAGATCGACCGCCGCTGGACCTACATCCGTGCGGGCAAACCCTACCACGGCGAGGCCATCAACCCCTGGAACCTCTCCGTCTTTGAGCGCTGGATCGGCCACCACCGCGGCTACGACCGCGCCGCCGATGAGCAGGACCAGTGCGGCCTCATCCTGACTTCTCACCTGCTGTTCCTTGGACCTTCTTGCACTTGAACAGGTTGCTGCCGGTGAGCTGCAGCAGCCGCGTTTCCGCTCACACCCACCTGCTTGCCGGCTGCAGGTGGCAGGACAGCCGTACGAAGGAGAAAGCCCCCCTCAAAGGCGCCGAGAGGAAGGATGCTGCTCCGGACGCCGTCTGAGCGCCTGCTCCGCGTAGCTGCTGAGGCAAGCGCGGTCCGATGCAAGTGACACCATGCACTTCCCGGAGAACAAAAGCACGCGTGCATGACTGTATCAACGGAACGCGTCAGCTGAGCGTGCTCCTGCATGCTGAGGTGGCATACTGGCTGCGCCTTGTTCAGATCGAGAGATTTTTGACAGGCGAGAACAAAGATGCCTGCTGCATGCCGTCTCAAGATCATCTATCAGCGCAGAGGCAGCAATTGCCTGCTTGTGGTTAATTGGTAGCAGAGCTAGGTCTTAAAAGCTAGCTCGGTATCTAATTCTCCCCCATGGGGCTCTTAACCCCCATCGATGGTACTTCATGTATTAGCACCTGTTACCCTCCTGCAAGCAGCCTTCGAGACATCCAGACAGCGAATTTCTGGCATCCAGCACTCCACACTCGCCTGCTTTCACTGTCATTATTGCTGAACAAGCGACATTAGATAAGTAGAAAAATGGGTTTAGTGAATAAGCGCGGCCGGCATATCCCAGCAGTCCTCGACATGGGCCAGGCTACGCCCTGCACGCCATGCTGCATCCCTTTCCTGCCGCTTCTTTGCCCAACAAACCGCTCACCTCCCACGCACAGCCACTGGACAGGCCAGCGCTCCTACAAGCCCTGCTGATGCTATGATGGCTGGCGAGGAGAACGCTATGGCTGTGCTGCTGCGTACCCTAGAGTCTGAGGCCGTCAATGAATTGTGCTGCCCGCTCCTGCAAGGTGAGGTCGATCCCCCCGCTTTTGATAAGTAGGCGTATAGCTGACAGCAGCCGGCTGGCTATGGTTGCGTCCAAGCAGGCACATCACAACGCAAGGCTCCCCAGCAGCTGGCGTTACAGGGCTGTGGATTGAGCGCACTGCTCCGAGATATGGCGACCAAGTCGGCAGCGCTGGTCGCTGGTGAGGGTCGTTGAACGACAGCTTCGCCAGATGCAACATCACAGCATAGCAGCTCTAGTAGGATAAACAAACCCAAAAACTGCTCTCACTTGCTGCCCTTGGTACAAGTCTCACTGGATTTTGATCGTCTATTCACAATCGTTTTCCAGGTCTGAAGCCGCTGTTTCCTCCATGCAACTGTTTCTTCCAAGCGACCTCTTTGAGTCCAGCCAGTTCAGCAGCGAGCTCATTCGTCCATAAAGCCCAGCTGGGACCTGCGTTCTTGCAGCAGTGGACAACGGAAGCACCCGCTGGCTCTTTAGTTTTCTCCATAGGAGACCCTCCATAGGATAAACCTCATGCTTTGCACCAGATTCGGCTTGATGGCTGGGCAGCTCCTGCCTCTAGCAAAGCTGCTCCTTGCAGTTGAGAGGGAAGGTGTACGCAAGGCTACCTATGCGTCAAAGGAACTCATAGCAACTACGCGCAATTTCCCGCTGTGAGCGTATCTGCATGGCATACTCCACACACGTCGGTCAGGACAGCCTGCTGTTGGCTGCTGCCCTGACCGCCACCAGCCCCCACTATACACGTGCGCCAGCCGCCTGCTCCGAAGCAGGCAGCACCGCAAAGCCGCCGCCCGCTGGCGGGCGGTCATCCACCGGCATGGCCTTCTGCCGCTTCTCAAAGACACCCAGTGTCAGCGTGCAGCTGCAGGACAACAATGGCGATCGTCAGCCTTCAGTCCTGCCAGATGTGAAAAGGAAAGCTCACCCTGGTGGGAGAAGTGCGCCTGCAGATGAGGGCCGCGCCGATGAGTGACACTGTGTCAGGGTACTCTTGGAACACGAGGATACCAGACAGCAGCGACCAGACGACGGAGAGGTAGGACATCGCAATGGCTGGCGCAGCCTTTGCGTTCTGCAGCGCAAATGTCATGCAGATTTGCGTGCCGTACCCCGTGCTGCCTGCAAGCAGAGCGGCTTTACGTGAGCTTAAGAAGAGAAGGTTGCCTGCAGCTGCCTGGCAGGCTTTATGGCCGAGACTTCGAGAGGGGAAGCGCACCCACGCCCAGCAGCAGCAGCCACTCGACGCCGACGGGCGAGCGCACGGTGTGGGAGGCGCCCCACAGCAGGGGGCCAAAGCAGCCGGCCAACGCACCGATGGTGGAGCAAAAGGAGAGGTAAAAGACGGACACGTTGGCCGTCTCTGTTTTGCGCAGCTCACGCACGGCCATCTTGGCGCACGCAGAGAAGAGCGCCTGCAGGAGCGAACACCAGCCTGAGCCGGGACTGGCTTATCCGAGTGCTTGCTCCCCTTGGCAAGGGTGACCGCACCTGGCCAGACGCAAACACGATGCCCCACAGGTTGCGCTGTTGTGCCTTTGAGAAGCCCAGGAACTCGGGCTGCGTAATGAGCGCCACGCCGACAACGCAGAGCGGGATGGCGACCAGCACCAGCCTGCGTTTGCAGGGCTGCTGATGTAAATCTCAGGCAAGAACCAGTGCGGTGGCTTAGTTGGCAGCAAAGAGAAGCCAGCGCACTTGGTGGGGTGCTCTTTGATGAAGATGGGCCCCAGCAGAGCCACCCACAGCGGCGCCAGGAAGGTGAGCACCATCGCGTCCTGAATGGGCAGCAGCTGGATGGCCCAGAAATAACAGCCAATCGCGCCAAATCCAAAGACGCCGCGCACAGCCAGCAGCTTCCGCCTGCTCGAGGCAAGCCTGCATCAGTAGCAAGGCACTAGCCAGCAGCTCGACGACGGCACCGGCTGAGCGAGGGGAGGTACCGATTGCCAAAGGGGTTGACGCGGTCCTTGGCGCAGACGATAAGCGCTATCGTCAGAATGGAAGTGCTCCGCGCCAAGAGGATCTCAAAGACCGGCATGTCCCGCTTGCCCAGCAGCTTGGCACAGGTTAACATTGATGCAAGGAAGATGGAGCTGAGCGCGTAGGAGGCCAGGCCAAGGACGGGCCGATCAGCTTTGACCAGTCCTCGGTGTCCATCACTGGGCTCCTTGGGCGTTAGCTGCTCTGCTGCGTCCAGCTCCGACTGCAGGCACAGGGTGGGCACGCCGTCAAGCACGGCCCCAGAGGGTGAAAGGGTGCTGAAGAGCGGCTATACGGCGCCTTGTTCGCGCACCGACTGTGCTTCCTGAAGGAGCGGCCTCCGCTCCACGTCCATTCCTGGCTTCGGGCCGCTGCGCGCGCGCCTCGTGCCCTAGCGCCGCGCCGCGCAAGCCGGTCGAGCACCTGACGAGGGCTGCTGGTTCCTGGTATTCGCTCCACGTTGTGCGGGACGGCCGCGTGGGAACGAGACGAGCGAGAAGCTGGGATGCCGAGTTCTGCGAGCGAGAGCGGAAAGTGCGGAAGCGTCTGCGCAAGGCGCAACGCACTGAAGATCGCGCTGTGCGCGAATGAAGCGGCCGCCACCGGCGCTCCCAGTACTCGGTGAGACTATCGGTTTTCCCAGGCGGTTCTGTTCTTGGAGGCGTTGCATTTGTGACCGCTTTTATCGCGGCATCAGTCAGCTCAGCAGCAGCTCAGCAGTTGCTGCTGCTCCTACTGCCGCTGCTGCTGCCGCTGTTGCTGCTGTTGCTGCTGCTGCTGCTGCTGCTGCTGCAAGCCAGCCGGGCAGCCTGCTCTGCAGGCAGTCTGCGCTGTGATTGCAATAACCACCACCAGTCCTCCAGCAAGCTACTGTTCTCGCCCGCTGCATCATGCAGTAGATGAAAGGGTAACTTCCATGCGCGGAAGATGAAATCGCGCGGCCTGCTGCCAGCACCGGCCGGAGAGGCAGTTGAAATCGGCTGGTCTTTGTTGAACCTTGTGGAGCTCAGCGAGCACCATGACTAGGCGCAGCAGGCGCAGTGACGTCCAGCTGGAAATGATGAAGAGGAGTAACTGTTTTCCAGAATCTGGCTGGAGGGCTAGAATCGCCACTCATGAAGCTATAGTTTCCAGGCAGTTTCTGATACCCGCAAAATGGTAGCAAGCGCTTTAGCAGCAGGCAGTAGCACTCGCAGCTACTAGAGATCATATCAAGTGTCCAGCTTGCAGCCATCGAGGTGGTTGCTATGTGCAGAAGTCGACGTCTCTGCTGCATCGACCAGGAGGCCACAGCTCTGCTCTCACGCCGGTTAGGCGCCTTGTCATTGTTCTTGCGCATCAACGATGCAAGAGAGGTAGAGGATTGAAAACCTTTTGGAGATATGGGAGGGCAATGCGATGCTCCTCAAATCAGAGCAAACGCACCGTCGGCCCGTCAATATGCTGCTGCCCCTGCGCAGCTAGGTGGACGTGACCGTCCAGGCCGCAGCCCACGAGAAGGGACTCCAGCACCGCAAGTTCTGCATGCTTGCAGCTGCAGGAGAGCAAGCCAAGTTTGAAAAGGGAGAGGGGGAGGGGGCGCCGTATAACGCAACCTGCAACGATACGAAGGCGGCAGCGACGCGAAGCCAGCCTTATTATTCCCTAGCGGTGCCGCATTGCGGACCTTTAAGCACAGACACCGTCCCGCCCCGCATAGGTATGCTCAGCGGCTGCGCTGAACGGAGTGACGCCGTGTCACAGTGGCGGATGCACCCGCGCGCACAAGAGCCTTCCCTGCAACCAGGCGCAGACGCAAGATTCTTCGCTGCGCTGCAGCGCTGCAAAGCGCTCAATTACATCGAAGTTGGGCCCACAGATGCGAATGCAGGTCACCCGCTTCTCCCTGCCGCACAATGCGCTCGCCCCCAGTCGACTCGCCGTCGACTCATTGCAGGCACGGGCCTGGCAGGCAGCCAAGCCGGCAGCGAGGCTGATGCAGCAGGACATATCGAATGCAAGCGCAACGGATGGCCAGCGGCGGAGTGGCTTTCGGGGCCTGCTGGAGCCCCAGCACCAGAACGCAACGGTACCCCCTTCTCGCTGGAAACGGTTGGGGGGTTGTATTGCTACAAAAGCTAGGAGCGAGGCTCGGTTTGCGCGCAGTGCTAGGCGCTTTGCAAGATGGCGGGTGGAGATTTTTCGCATCAAAAACTCCTATTGAGGTGGCGGCTGCAAAAAGATTGGAGGGTCCACGCTTGAAGCAGTCCCTCGCAATCTGCCCACCAAAGGCAATGATGGATCTATTTGCCACTTTCTCCGCGCTTGTTTTCCCTGAAAACTGTTTGCACGCTACCCAAATGTAGGACTCTGGATGCTCACTTTTTGTGTGCAGAACGCAGATGTTCCATTTGCCATTGACTCACTGCGGCCATTATGGACCTGGCAGTAAGATCATCTGCAGCAAGGCTGGCACAGCTTGATGGCCCGCACAGCAAGGCGCTGCTACTGCTGCGTGGGCCGGAGCAGCTCTGGCGACGTCCCCGTCGCCCGCCTGCGCCTCTGCTCACATCAAATTCAACAGTGAACGATCGATGGTGCCCCCCTCATCCCTGCGCTTTGGAGATGGTTTGTAAGGGTCGGTGGCACCCCAGAAGCACTGGGGTGCAAGGCCGCAAAGGCGCGTTATGCAAGGCGGTCGGGCATTTTTTTGCGGAAAACTCTTGTTACAGAACCGAATGAGGCAGGGCATGACGCGTTGACAAACATCATTCATTTCATCACAGCATGTACGTTCCGCGGCGCTCTTGCTGATGTGTTCTGGGAACCCCTGTGCTGGGAACACTCTCAAATCAGCATCAATGGCACAGGCAGCTAGTCAAGCATTTGGCCGATCACCTCCTCCTCCGCGCTAACAGCCTGCCTGCCCATCCCACAGGGAGTGCTTGCCTACTCCTAACTGTCTGCCCTCCCTGAAATGGTTGTTCTAGACTGAAAGTCTTCAGCCGAAAACGAACACCGGACTATGCGTGCTCACGGTTTATGTGCGGAATATGCAGGTGTGCTGGGGATGCTTGAGGCACCTGGATTGTCATTCTGCGCACGCTGGAAGTGAGAGACGAGCAATTGGCAGGCAACAGTGCTTCAGCGGCGAGCCTGTGTGGTGAGTGATGTATCTATCAGCCCGCACTGACGGGCATTGTAGCTGTGCCTCACCAAGATCAGACAGCTCCTTCCCGACGTTCCCCAGCTCATGCTACTCTGCGTAGTACTTGTGCCAAGGGAGTTGCCCGCCGCCAGAGGAGTTGCTTTGTGGGAAGCACTGGATATGTAAAGATGGCGGAGAGCAGGCAGAAGAGCTCGAGAATGAAGGAGAGGGGGGGGGGGGGGGTGGTTGATTACATCCAGTACTACCAGTCACAGGCCTGCTCCTGCAGGCTTTCTCCTGCCTGTCCATGACCCCCGCCTCTGCCACGCGTAAGCCCGTTTTCTGTCAATATTCCGCATCGAGCATCTTTCGATCGGGCCTTCGCCGCCGGCAGTCATATCTCGGAACAAAACGTGCCGCCTCCACCCATAGAAATCGCGTACTGACCACGCGGTGCACGCATTGACTCCCGACCGTC
>BHFV01000439.1:0-21648 GCA_003568905.1 Trebouxiophyceae sp. KSI-1
CAAAAGCCTGCGGACGCACTCACTGCTGTCACATCCTTTTGGATTGTTCAAAATATCTTCTGCGAGAAAAAGGGTGGGGAATCGTGATCATGGTGAGAGCTGCCAATCCTGCGGACTGCCGAAGGAAATACGGAGGAACTTGCACCCTCGCACGGAGTGGCATTCAAAGTGCGTGCCAGCTGCATGGCCTGTCAAGCACTCTGCATGCCGTGGGAAAGCCCTGCGACTGCTTGGCCTTGCCTGACACAAGCACAGCGACAGGCTGCCCAAGGGCGGGAGGCCCGCTCAGCTCGGATCCCTCCCCCCAGCCTGCCCAGAAGAAGGGGCAGCGGGAGCGGGCAGCCCACCGCCCCGCCACGTCGGCGCCGCAGAGCTCGCTGTCAAGCAGCAGGTCGCGCGCGCAGCTTCCAAACAGCTGCCGCTCCGCTGCTGTGGCTACATACAGCAGCCGCTGCTGCTGGTGCCGCCCGCCGCTGGGCTGGCGTGCCTCCAAGGTCCACAGCCGCCCGTCGAGGGCAGGCGCGAGCGGCAGGCCCTCCTGAAGGCGGGCAGAAGATAGGAAGGCTGTTAGCCACGGGCTAAACAGCACGGAGGGCGTTTGAATGAGGCCGTTCAAAGCCGCAATCTGCGCTTGACTGCAGGCTGCCTCTGGTTGTGGCAGCTGGACCGGCATGCAGACAGCAGGAAGCCGACCCTAGCTTACACGTTTGAGAAGCACACGGGGGGGGGGGGTAGGAGTAGCATGTGCTGACTCAATTGGTACATGCAAGCAGTTCGGGGGAGCTTTTTCTGAATTTGAATTCAAATTCAAGTTTGAGTACAAATTCAAATCAGAGACTCAGCAGGGAGGTTTCCATCAAAAGGGGCTCACAAGCTCCCGGGGCTCCGAGTCGTCCACGTCCCTCATGCAGAACTCGAGCAGCGCTGCCGCGCAGCCCAGCCGGCCCGCCAGCGCCTGCCTGGCGGCGCCCGCCCTCTGGAGCAGAGCCGCCCTCGCGCCCGACGGCGACAGCAGCTCAGGCGGCCGCCGCGCGTGCGTCAGCAGCAGGCGCAGCAGCGCCTCCGGCAGCGCCGCGGCCGGGATGCCGACTGCGACCGCGGCTGCCAGCAGTGTTGGGTTCCTGCAGCGCCCCAAGCGGGGCGATCAAGCTGCCGCTGCTCCGGTGCGGCGTGGCAGGTGCTGCTGAGGTGCATGAGGGCTGGAGCTGGGGTGCGGGGAGGCATTGGAGCAGGTTTGAGGGGCATGTTTGCTCGGCAGTCCATGGGGTTCCCCCTCTGCTGGCGTGATTTGAAAGGGGGAGCGGGCAGCATACCAAAACATCGGTTGCTGGGCAAGCCAGGCCCTGCTTCAAGTGCTTCGCAGAGCGATGCGGCTTCACCCCACCAATTCCGCGAGCAATTGCAGGAATACGGCGTCCCAAGTGCTCAGCAGATCCGTCCAGTCTGCTGCAGCGCCGCTGCAGCACCCTGTCTTTTGCTTCCCTCTGTGGAAAAGGCTTGCGCAGGTTCTTCCCTGTCTCATGATGCTCATGCCGCCGGCTGGGAGCATCGCCTCTGGTCGAGGCTCTTAAAGGCGCCCCCACCTGAGCTCGCTGCCGGCAGCAAAGACCGCCTCAGCCGGTCGCAGCCAGCGCCCGCCGCCCACCTGGCTGTGAATCACCGGCAGCTCCTCCAGGCCCTGGACTGCTGCAGCCACCAGCAGGCCCCACGGCTGCCCCACGCCGGCCCCCGCCGGCCACAGCGCCTCGAAAGCGGGGCCCGGCCCCACCATAGTGGCCGCCCGGGCCAGCAGCTGCGCATACAGCGGCCCCGCCACCTCCTGCGCAGGCAGGCGAGCAGCGGCGGCAATCAGTCATCCATGCTTTGCCTGCGAGCCTTGGTGCTTGCAAGAGGGAAGCCTGCATTGGTCGGCTCTTGCCAGCTAGAGCTGGAGCTGGAGCTGCAGCTGGAGCTGGAAAGGGGAACCTGAGACTCAGCAGCCGGTGGCTGCGCTTGCATTCAATATGCAGGGCAACCCAAAATCAGAAAAAAAAACTGGGCAGAACAGAAGCTAGCAAGTCCGGCCAGCGGGCTGCATTCATGTTTCAGGAGCTGAGGATCGCCCTGAAGGTGGCATCAAAACGGCATGGCCAGTGCCAGTACAGTGTTTGGCAAATGGCCTAATAAAGGCAGCAGGAAGGGGGGAAAAGTGCCGCGCCTGCAGCAGGTGGGTGTTCCACTCCGCCCTCAGCCGCCCGACGCCTTGCAGGTCGCTGCCTGTCCACACGTCCCGCCGGTTGCTGCAGCGGGCCGCAGCAGGAGCAGCCCCGCCCTCAGCCTCCGAGCGGATCAAATTCTGTGGCTTGCATGCTTGCGGCAGCCAAATCTGGAGCAGCGGGCTGGCACCGATGAGCAAGCCCAGGCTGCATTCGGCTCCAAGCTTCAGGCACCTTGGTGCCTGCTGGACAGCTTGACTGGCGCTGGAAAGCAAAGCAGCCGTCGCCCAGCAGCAGTACTGTGGGTTGCTCTTGGCAGATGCCAGCCAAGGGCATCAGCCTCCCAAGGGGCCTGGTAGGGAATAGGGGCCCGCACCTGGAAAGCTCGAAGAAGCCGTTGACATGCACCGGCAGCCCCGTGTGCAGCGGCAGCGGCAGGAAGCAGAATGCCAGGCCGTCCAGGCCTGCAGGGGGTTGTTCAAGGGAGGCTCAGAGCCTGGCTCACCAGGCATGGCGCAGCCAGCAGACAGGCAGGTGGCGGAGCAATTCCTGGTGCAGAGATGCTGCATTTGGGCGGGAGCGAGCCAACAGAGTTCGAGAGGCAAACTAATGCGCCCAGAACTGGTGTTGGAGGAGGGTCTCTCTAGGCCTCTCATCATTCCAACCTGGATCAGGCCCGTGACTGGGCAGGGACAGGCCAGCACAGCGCAGCAGGGCAGCGAGTGGCACAGCCAGAAGCAGCAGCAGGTATGAACGCATGCAGGGCGGGACTCGAGGGGGGCAGGGGCGGACCCTCGGCTCGGCCCAGCGGGGCCGCCACGCCCGCGAACGGCACCACCGGGGCTCCGAACGCCTGCGTCGCCTCCGCCGCCCGCTCCGCGATCGCGCCGCCGCCCAGCGCCTGGCCCACCAGGAAGCGCTGCACTGCGGGCGGCCCCGCGCCCTCCTGGCTGCGCAGGACCAGCTCGTGGAAGCTGCTGCCCGGCGGCGCGCCTACCTGCAGGCGTCATTTGCACCGTGGGCCGGCGGGAGGCTGGCTGGATGGAGGCGCGGGAGAAGGGAGGGCCAGCCTTGTCTCCCTTGCGCAGCAGCGTCCCATGCTGAAAGTCCAGCTGGGTGCAAGGCAGAGCCGGGCATGGAGGCAGAGCAGCAGCTGCTTGGCTGGCTGGCTTGCTGGCCGGCATGGCAAAAATAAAATTTGAAAATAAACCCAAAAAACTTGATTTTGACCCCCAAAAAACAAGGAATGACCCACCCCATATACATCAGCAGACACGATTGCGGCAGGTACAAGCAGCAGCAATGCGACTGACACTGGGCGCACAAGAAACGTGGCCAATGGCGCCGCCACAGCCCCCCCCCCCCCCCCCCCTGACCATTTCCCCCGCCGCCGCTGCTGCTGCTGCTGCTGCTACCTGCTGCTGCTGCTACTGCTGCTGCTGGTGTGGCTGCCCCCATTGGCTGGCCGGGCTTGCCTGGGAGGCGCGGACGAAAAAGGCGCGCGCGTCCCGCAGCTGCTTTGTCGCCTTCTCCAGGCCGCACGAAAACAGCAGCTCCGGCTGCGCAGCGTCCGCCTGCCACCGCAGCACCTCAATGCGCTCCACACTCTTCAGGAAGAGCATCATCTGGGCCGCCTCGGTCTGCAGGTCGGCCAGCAGCGCGGCCGCCTTGGCAGCATCGTACGCCTGCGAGCCGCCAAGCGTGTTGGCGGTTGTGTGGGTTGCTGCTGCTCAGTGTCTGCCATACAGTCAAGCATTTTAATCTCTAGCAGCATTTCCTCAATTCAAGACTTGAGTCGCATTTTGTGTGAAAGCCCATGAAGTCTATGTGCAAATTTATACCCTTTTGACAAGAGCTGTCACGGCGCTGCTGCCCGTCGCATGACTCATCAACGCATCACGGAGCACGCTGTGGAGCGCGCTGATGCCCGGCATATGAACAGCACTGAAAGCTGGTGCCTGGAACTTGACTCATGGGGAATGATGTGGAGGGCGCTGACGCCTCGCGCATGACTAACGGATACAGCATGTGAGGCCATGCAGGGCGATTTCCCCGCTGTCATGGTGTTTTCCTGCACCTTTGAGACCGCCTGTGCCTGCGAGCTGCTCTTGCCGCAGCTTGCGGATTCCATGCAAGACGGAGGCTGCTGTTGTGGCACAGCAGTGGCCGACTGCCCTGCTTGCCAGAAACAGCTGGCATATGCCCCCCGCAGCCCGGCCGGGAGGAGGAAGGGTAGCTGCCTGGTTGCTCAGCCGGCTGCTGGCCGCCTGTTCGCGCGTCCGCAGCGCAAAGCGGAACAGCGTCCCGCCGAACGGCCGCCGCATGTCGCAGCCGAAGCAGGCGAGCGGGCGGCACTGGTCCGGGTACGCCTCGGCCAGGCCGCCGGCCACAAAGTCCGCACGGACGCCCGGATTGGCCGCGCTCACGTCCAGGTTGGTGCAGTGCGGGTCGAACATGACCAGGCTGCGGCCGGTCACGAAGACCGGCAGGTCCGTCAGGTGGTAGCAGCTGTTGAAGCCGATCCTGCAGGGGGCGTGGCCCAGAGGATGGGATATCAGCGCCTCAGAGGATGCACTGTTGGTCTATGGTCGGGCGCTGCCATGTGATGTGGCTGTCAGAGAGCAGGGAATTAAGTCAGCTGGCTTACCACTGAGCGGGAATGCATGCATGGCGTGTCACTTCAGCGGGGAGACAAAGCGTGGGCGCTGCCGGGGATTGGCATGGCTGAAAGCAATGCAAATGTTGTTGCTGCCATGCTTGGAATAGGAGAAGGTGGGGAGCGCCCACCCAAAGCGGCCCGTCTTGCCCTGCTGCTGCCGCTTGACGGAGCGGCCTATGTTACTGATAGACTGCAGGTCGCCCTCAGTGAATTGGGCGTCATTGTACACCAGCAGCGCCGGGCCAGCAAACTCCCGCAGCTTGGGGTAGGCCAGCGTCTCTGCACCAGCAAATTATCGTGTCGCCAAGGTTGCATGCCGCGTGATTGCACGCAGCGCAGCAGAAAAAACGCACGCTTGGGATGCTCCCGCTGGTCTAAGCAGAATTTCACCACCCTAGCGCCTGCATCGTCCGCGTTCTGCGCGGCAGGCAGAACACAAGGTTAGCGCTGTGAGACGACTGACATTGGACTGGATTTCGACCGGGGGCCGCACCTGAATGAGTTCTTTGCAGACGCTGGTGCCTTCAGGGTAGTTGGCCAGTATCTCTCGGAGACGCTGCGTAAGGTCTATCTTTTGTCCGAAGGCCTGGAAGGAGGATGGTTGCTTCTCCATGTTTCTTCCCTGCCCTTTCTACTTGAGAGCTGAGCGCGGCATGGTGCACCTGGCCGACCCACGCATCTCCGAGGTGAGTCTATGCAATCGTTGTGGAAGACGAAAGCATGTGGGCAAAATCGAAATTACATCCATTAGGGCTCAGAAGCCAGGTGCCCGCCCGGCTGCGATCAGCGAGAGATTTTGGAGACACTCGACACGTAAAAGCTCTGTATACACTACGCCAGAGTCTGTGATAGCTGCTCGAGGCAGATCAGGGCGATCGGCTGTACCTCATCAAAATTTTCCTTGGTGAAGGAAGGACACAAGACGAGCACGAGCAGTAGCCCACGAGGAGCAATTCGGCTGCAGGAGCAGCCCTGTCGCTCGTGGAACCAACTCGCAGCCCTTGATCACCTAGGTGTCGGCTCTGCGCCGGGAGCATGGAGATCGACGGCAGCGAGGACGACAGCGCGTTCGGCCTGGCGTTGCAGGACTAGTGCGTAGCCCCGCCATGCCAAATGGACCGGCCCCATCCCCAAAAGAATTCGATTGCATCCTGCCCAGGATGTCCAGTTCCCGCCCTCCTACTTTTTACAGCTGGAGGAGAGAGGTTTGACGTGTGAGTCATCCCCGGCACTCCATCCTGATGCTCACCTGACACCAGCCTGCCCTGCCGCAGTGCGCTGCACAACGCAGCCGAGGTCGGCGACACAGCCCAGCTCGAGCAGATCCTTGCGGGGGCAGGCGCGGCTGCGGACGCCGACTTTGACCCAGAGGTCGCCCTGCCTGCCAGCCCGGCCTGCTGCGCTTCAGACTCCTGCAGCTGGGCGCTGACTGGAAGCTGTCTGGGCACTAGGCGCCGCAGCGGGCGGAGCTGGCAGAGGTGGATGTCGATGAGTTGGACGACAGCGACTGCTCGCCGCTGCACATCGCGCTGCTGAAAGGCGCACACTCCTCCCAACTCGAGACGGAAAGATGCAGACATACCGTCATGTTTTGAATCGAACGGAATGCCAAAAGCTGCAACGCATGCAGCAGCAACAGAGCAGCGGCTCCGCAGCCATGAGGGGGCTTCCATGCTGCAGCGGCCGCAGCCAATCCCTTGCTGGCAGGGCATGCCATGGATGCCAGCCCCTGAAGCTGGCAGCCTCCGACGCCTGCGTGTCCGCTGCAGGCCACCTGGAGGCCGCGCGCCTGCTGCTGGCCAGGGGTGCCTCCCCCAGGAAGGCATGCGAGGGCAGCCCGCCGCTGGTCCTCGCCATCTGCACTGCCTGCCACACACACCGCCGGGAGGCCGCATTGGAGGCGGCGCAGCTGCTGCTGGCGCACGGTGCTTCAGCACTGCAGAGGTCAGTCGCTTCTGATACCACCAGCTCTCCCGTGCTCACCGGGCAGCCAGCGCGGCTGCCTCTTGCAGCAGCAGCAGCAGCAGCAACGGAGGGGCCAGGCGGGAGGCTTGCCCCAGGCATGGGCATGCAAATCTCAAGACATGAGCGGCACGCCTGCTCTCGCCCGTGTCCGGAGCCAGGCGCGCTGTCACAGGCCGCGGCTTGTTTGTAAGCTGCCTCATGCATGGCCGGCCGCCAGCTCCCTCTGCAGGGCCTCGTGCCAGCTTCTCACCAGCTTCCCTTGCGCCCCCGCAGGGACGACAACGGCAGGACGGCCTTCCACTGGGCCGCCTGGCTCGGCCTGCCGCAGGCGCTGCCGCTGCTGCAGGAGGCGGCGGCGGCAGAGGCGGCGCGGCACGCGGCGCAGCAGGCGGCCGCCGCGGCTGAGGCGGGCCAGCCGGCGCCCGAGCCGCCGCCGCGCCCCAACCTGCACGTGCTGCAGGCAAGCCGGCTCACGGCCTAGTTACCAGTTATGGGCCTGGGCGGAGGAACAGGGCGCAGCTTTTGTGAGTGACTGACGTCAGCGCAACTCGGCGCTCATGCTCTCATGTGCCAGCTGGTGGAAGCCACCGGGGTTGCATCCAAGCCCTGCTGCCACTGCATGGCCTGTTGGCGCAAGCGCCGGCCTGTGCGCCCAGCTGCACCGCCTGAGTGCTCACAAACAGTCGCTCCCTCACACGTCCAGCCGCTGCCCACTTTTGGCCCTGCCAGCAAGCCGCTGAGCTGGGCCGCCTGCACGCTCAACCGCCTCCCCCAGCCGCTGCCCCTGTCGCCCCCGCCAGCAAGCCTGAACTGCAGGGGGGGCCTGCCTTGCTGCAGGACAAGCAGGGCAACACGCCGCTGCTCCTGGCCGCCTCCGGCCCCAGCGAGGCCGCCATCGACGCGCTGCTGGCGGCGCCCGAAGGCGCGGCCGCCGCGGGCGCAGCCAACAAGCAGCTGCAGACGCCGCTGCACGCGGCGGCCGCCGCCGGCCGGCTGGCGCTCGCGCTGCGCCTGAAGCAGCTGCGGCCCAAGGCGGCGGCGGCGCTGGACAGGCAGGGGCACACGCCAGCGCAGGCGGCGGCTGCGGCAGGGCACCCGGCGCGTCCCTGCGCCCGCCCTCCCCACTGCCACCGCGGCAGGCAGCACGGCTTGCACAGCAACGTCAGTGGCTGCTATTGCAGCAGTGCAGTTGACAGCGCGGGCAGCTGAGGGGCGTTGCCGCGGCGGCAGCAGCATGCCGCTTTTCGAATCGCTGCTGTGCATGCACAAGCAGCATACAGCAGCCCTCCTGCCTCGCCCCTTTTCGTACCGAAACCCGCTCTTTGAATCAAACCCCTGGTGCAAAGCTTCCAGGCCGCAGCTCAGGCGCAGCCTTGACACCCGGCACACGCGTCTGACTGCCAGACTGCTAACCGCTGCCAGGCTGTCGCGGCCGCACTGGCACCAGATGCGCCCGCACCCGCCGCGCCGGCTGCGCCCGCGCCGCTGCCGGAGCGGCCGACGCTGGTGGTGGCGCCGCCCGCCTGCCGGCAGCACCTGACCGCGCCCGAGCCGCTGGTGAGGGGGCGGGATGTGCCGCCGGAAAACCGCCGCCGCCTGGACGTCCTCACGCACCCGGGTGAGTGGGCCGGCCCCCTTTCTAGGCCGCGCCCTCTGCCTATCGCCGCGAGCGCCGCCCGGGCTCGCGGCCTCCGACGCCTGTCCTGCATTTGCTGTGAGGCATGGCTGCTGCCGCCTTATTGCGGCTGGGGACCCCAAGCCGCGCAGCCTCCCCATGGCAAGAGCGCGGCAAGGTTGAAGGAAGAGCCGCGCAGGGGCGCTTTTACTGCTGCCCCACGCGCCTCCCCTCCTGTTGGTCGTGTGTCACACATCAAGCCTGGAGCAGGCCCGTCTCTTGCCAGAAACCATGAGTTTTTGACCCATTGAGCGGCGAATTATGGGCCTTGAACCGCCACTGCAGAGGAGGGCATCCTGCGGTCGGCCGAGTTTGCCCACCTGGCCTGGGACGAGCGGGACCGGCTGGCGCCGATCGGAGACATCCTGCGTGTGCACGAGTGGGCGTACGTGCGCCGGATACAGGTGCGGACCTTGCTTGTTTTCCGCACCCGGGGGTAGAACCCTGGTCGGCAGGATCCGCGCGCTTCCCCCTGGGAATGTTCCCTTTTTCCGGAGAAAGTTGCCTTGAAAGTTGCCTTGTCGTTTGAAGATGGCCGCGCAGCACTGCATCGGCGCTTGCCGGCAAGAGGCACAGCCAGCAGGACGCATGCTCGCCGCTGCCAGCCTGCAACGACCCCTTGTCTCATTGTCCTCATTCCAGCCTTCTTTCTTTCCTGCTCTTCCTGCCAAGCCTTCGGCTGCGTGCCTGCTTGTCAGCCTTGGCATGCGAGCCCGAACGCGCCGCTCTGCACAAGACGGAAAGGCCGCCGCATGAGCAACCCCTCCTCTCCCGCCGCCGCTCACCCCTTGGCCTGCCTGCGGCGGCAGCGCACGTGCGCGGCCCTGCCGGACGACGCCGGCAGCGTGGGCCACCTGGACGCAGACACGGTGCTGTCGCGCGGCACCTGGCACGCCGCGCTCGCGGGCGTCGGCGCCTGCTGCCACGCAATCGACGCCGTCGTGGACGGCACGGCGAGGCTTTGCTTTGCGCATTTGAAATTAACTTGAACGCCGCGCTTTGTAGGGCGTGGCAGGCTCAGGGCTTGCGCTGGCCGCAGTCGGGGCGCCCGCGGGAAGCATGGTCTAGAGTTGCAGGTTCTGCATACAGCTGAAGCGTGCCGTGCGGCCTGCTGCTCCCGCGCATGCGTCAGGAGGCGGTGCGTGCGTCCCGAAACCAACGCCCATAAACATCGAGAAACCCTTGCGTGCAGGCGCGCAACGCCTTCTGCGCGATCCGGCCGCCCGGTCACCACGCGGGGCCGCTCGGCACCGTGACGTCCGCCAACGACCCGCACGGCAGCCAGGGTTTCTGCTTCTTCAACAACCTGGCGGTGGCGGCCGCCTACGCGATGAACGTGTACCGCCGCCGAGGCGCGTGGCTCGCGCGCCCGGGCCCGCGCGAGCCTGAAACTGGCGGGAAGCGTGCTGAGGTCTGCGGGGTGCGGCCGCAGGCATCCGGCGCGTGGCGCTGCTCGACTTTGACGTGCACCACGGCAACGGCACGCAGGCCTGCATGGGCCGCGTCGTGCCGCAGCAGGTGCAGTATGCGCTGGCGACGCCGCTGTCAGAGGGCAGCATGACCTTCCCGGCCTTCCACCCCTGGCTGGACGCGGACGACCGCGAGAACCTGCTGTTCGCCAGGTGCGGCCGGCTCCGCGCACGCGCTGCTCCCCGCGGCGGGCTCGTGGGGTGCGAGCGCGGGGCCTGCGCGCCGCGCGCAGCGTGCAAGGCTACGGCAAGCACGCGGCCAACGCGTTCGTGTACCCCGGCTCCGGCGCAACGTGCGACACGGAGCGGCTGGAGCCGGCGCCGCCGGCGGCGGAGGCGGGCGGCGCGGAGGCGGACGACGTGCCGCCCGAGAACCCGGACCTGGAGTTTGCCACCGTGCCGGCGGAGCACCCGTCCGCGGCGGGGCCGCGCGTCATCAACGTCGGCGTGCCGGGGCCCGGTGCGCCGTCGCTCGTCCGAGCGCGCAGGCTTTCCGCGAGCGCGCAGGCGGCGGCCGCTCTCGATCCGAGCGCCGCGACCCGCGTCATGCAGGCGCGGAGGTCGCGCTGTGGCGGCGCGCGTGGCGCGACAAGATCCTGCCCGCGGTGGCCGACTTCCGGCCGGACCTCATCCTCGTCTCCGCCGGCTTCGATGCGCACCGCAAGGACGAGCTCAACTGCGGCTTCATCGGCGTGACGGAGCGCGACTACCACTGGCTCACGCGCCAGCTCGTCTCGCTGGCCGCCACCGTCTGCGGCGGCCGCCTCGTCTCCGCGCTCGAGGGCGGCTACCGCATCCAGGGCGGCGTCGTCTCCGCCTTTTCGCGCTCCGTCGCCGCCCACGTCCGCGCGCTCTCCGAATTCAACGGCCAGGCACGACCCCCGCCCCCAGCACACTTCCGTGAGCCAGTCCGAATTAGTTATGCGCCTCTCTTGAAAACGTATGCGGCATGCAGGCGTGGAGCCTGGAGGAGGGCCGGCGGCAGCGCGCGGCCGAGCTGCAGCGGCGCCGCGAGGTCCTGGCCGCCCGCCGCGCCAAGCTGGCCGAGCTGGAGCGGCTGGCGGCCGAGCGTGCGGCCGAGCTGCAGCGGCAGGCGGCGGCGGCTGCTGCTGCGGCGGCGGCGGCGGGCGCCTCGCCGACGGCCATGGCAGGCGTCGAGGGCGTGACCGGGCCGGCGGCCCCGCCTGTGGCCGACGCAGCGCTCGAGGCAGCTGCAGATGATGACGGCGGCCGCAAGCGCAGGTGCTGCTCCATTGACGCAGCCCCGCTGGGACGCACAGGCAGCGAGCAGCGATTGTCTCCGGGACGTGGGAAAGCATCTCCACCTCCCGGTGCTCAAGCTTGCCACCGTCTGCAGGCGGAGGGGCGGCCCAGTCGACTATGCGGCCCTCAACCTGAAGCTGGAGGAGGAGGCCCGGCTGGCGCGGCTGGCGGCCGGCGGCAATGGCGCTGCGTCCGAGCCGCCCAAGCCGTCGCATGACGCCAACCCGGTCGGCTAGGCGGCTTCTTTCGCGATGCAGTTTGCTTGGTGCAAGCTAGTGTTGCTTGACCTCAGCAAACTGCACTGCGAGGAGTCGCCTAGTGTTGCTAGACCTCCTAATCTAGCCCGAAACGGACCAGACGGATCATCAAAACAATAGCTCCTGATCTTCAAGTGAGCACACAAGGAGGATCAGCGATGGCTGGCGACAAGAAGCTCGGTGTGGGCATCCTGGGAGCGGCGGCCATCGCGCGCAAGAACGTCAAGGCCATCGCAAAGACGCTCAACGGCGTGGGTGCGATCCTCGTTTGCATGCACTCGAGGCCCCTTTCTTGCGCGCAAGTCACGATTATGCTGGCCTCCTACGCCGACAACTCGCGGAGCGATGGCTCGACATGTGCGCGCAGAGGTTGTGGCCGTGGGCAGCCGCACGCTGGAGAAAGCGGAGGCTTTCATTAAGGAGACTGGTCTGGAAGGCCATGCGGTAGCGTACGGCAGGTTTGGGTCCCGTCTGGAAAACTCGCATGCAACAGGCACAATCGGGTGTGGAGATGGCTCTCTGACGTGGCCCGCTGCCTCTGTCTTAGCTACGAGGCAGTGCTGGACGCCAAGGAGGTCGACGCGGTGTACGTGCCGCTGCCGACTGCCATCCACCTGCAGTGGGTGCGGGCAGCGGCGGCCAAGGGCAAGCACATCCTGCTCGAGAAGCCCATCGCCCTGGCAAGCCTCCGCTGCCCTGCCATGCCATGCCATGCTCATGCCGTAAGAGTAGCAAGGCAAAGATTGGTAAGTGGGGGACTTGTGTTGGCAGACCAACGAGGATACGGATGGCATTGCGGCTGCCTGCCAGGAGGCCGGCGTTCAGTTCATGGACGGCACCATGTGAGTCCCTGACTCCCAAATCCAACAGTCATTGGAGGGTGGCGCATTGCTGCACACTTGCACTGGCCCAGCTTGCGGCTCGTTTCCGCATTTGGTTGCAGTGCCCAGCCCCTGGCAACAAGCCTTGAGTGCGGCAGCCTGGCCAGAACAGCCTGCTTGGGGGCTTGCCCATCTAGGCTTAGAAGGAGGGACAGCCTGCTTCCCGATCCTGCCCCGGCCCTGCTATTATTTGGCAGAGGATCTCGGGCCTGTGTCGACCCTACAAGTTTTGTGGCTTCACACAAACCCTAAATGCGCGACGGCAGGTTCCCCCACCACCCTCGCTACCACCAGATCAGGCCGATCCTGGACGAGGGCTCCCTGGGCCCCCTCCGCAGCGTCACCTCGACTTTTTACTTTTCAGGTCGCGCCCCCCGTCGCCGTAACTCACGCACTGTAACTCATGCAAACCCTGTCGCCGCGCACCCAGGTTTGTGCACCACCCCCGCACGGTCGCGATGGGAGCGGCCATACGGGACGCCGCCGCCTTTGGCCGGCCCATGAGTGTCACATCCACCTTCACCTGGAAAGGTCGGCCCTTCCTGCGGGCAGGCTGGGGCGCATGCAGGAGCTTTCAGAAGCGAGAGGTTTGGGGACTCTTTATTTTTCCCTTTTTCTTCCAAAGTGCCACTTTTTTGAAACCATTCGAGACTGCGCACAAGCGGCATGGGCTGCCCCGCACACCAGCCCGCCCGTCTGCCTCCCAGCGGGCGGCTTGGGCGGCTGCTGCTGCAGGCGTACAGTCCTGCTAGCTGTGCAGTCTAACCCAGGGGATGGGGGGCGCAGGTGGGGCTTGGCAGGCAGGCATGCCCGTAGCATGGCAGTAGGGATGTGATTTTTCCACGCACCAGCGGGCAGGCCGCTCAAGCCCGCTCCCCGCGCCGCGCCTTTGAAAGATAAATTCGGGCAAGATGTTGCACTGAATCCCTAAAATCCTTACCTTGCCTGGCCACTGACAGGCTCGTTTCTCGCCCTGCGCCGCAGCCAGTGACCATTTCCTGGCCAACGACGTTCGCACCAAGAAGGACGGAGACGCGCTCGGCTGCTACGGAGACCTCGGCTGGCAAGGCCCCCCCTTCCCCTGGCACCCTGGTCCTCGCTCTCCTCGGCGCATGGCCGGCTCGTTTCGGCGCTGCCGCATCGGCATGGCCCTCAGTTTCTCACAATTTCAGCGAGTCTCATCAGATGCTCACAATTTCAGTGTTTCTTGGAGGATCCAAGTGTTTGGAGCGGCGGCAGTGGAGCCGCAGCGCTCTGCTCGCGCGCAGCTCCAGCGCTCCCCCGCCTCATGGAGAGGGTTTCTGGCAGCGGTGCCGCAGCGACAGCCTGTCGCTGGAACGCGGCCCGCGCCATGCGAGAGCAGGCTAGTCGCGTTTGCGAGTCAGGCGCCCTGGAGAGTTACTGACAGGCTGAATGCGGGAGTTACACGCAGGTACTGCATCCGCGCGGCGCTGTGGGCCTTCAACTACGAGAAGCCGGTGCTGGCGCAGGCGCACCCGGGTGCCCTTCCCCCGCCCCCTGCAGCCAGCGGTCCTGTCCGTGCCTGCTGCTTGGCAGCCTGGCAGCAGCGCTCACCTGAGCTTTCAGAGCCCGTGGCAGATTGAGAGGCAGCGGGACAGGCTGCAAGAAAGGAGGCAGTGAGCGGCTTGGGATGCCTGCCAGAAGAGCCAGTGCACTCTCCTTGGCTGCCTTGGGAGCTGCAATGCAGCCTTGCATCAGCTCCAGACCGAAGATGCTAGCGTGCCAGGAGAAGGCATGCTGGCCGGCTATTTGTTCAGCACATGCGCGCTGCTTGCCAGATGACCACACTACCCACATGAACCGGGGCTGAGAAGCAGCCAGGAGTCCCGCCAAGGTTTCCTTGGCAAGCGATTAAAGCGCTGGGCGCAGGCGCGCGGGTGAATGAGAACGGCGTGGTGCTGCACGGCGGCGCGACGCTCGTGTGGGCGGACGGCCGCAAGCTGACGTTCGACTGCGGCTTTGACACCGTCCACTCCATGTACATGCAGGTCCGCTTTGGCGGGAAACTTCGAAATCCGAGCTGTGTAACTGATGGTCTTTGGCGGCCCAGCCTTGGCAGCCGAGCGCTTTGGGTGCTGGGAGCCTGCTTGTTCCCGCAACAAGCAGCGGGAAGCGGGAGAGTCTGGCAGCGAGCTGAGCTGTGGCTGCGCTGCGGGCGTGCAGTTTGCTGGAAAGGACGGCATGGTCGAGCTGATGGTGCGGCCTTGGCTGCCCTGACCACAGCGCCTCGCCTTTCCCTCCCTGGTCTTGCTTTCACTTGTTTCCGGCAGAATGCAATCCCCCGAGCGCTGACTCGGTCAAAAAAACGCGTGGACAGGACTTTTGCATCCCCTACCAGCCGCACGAGTGCGCCTTCACCCGCAAGGGCGGCGCCACGTGGCACGACAACGACGTGTGGATTGAGCAGCGGATCGAGACCGTCAAGGCACCCCCTCCCCTGCCCTCCTCCCGCACATGCCACTGCCAAGCCTACCCCCAGGCTCCAGCGTGGCTATTTGTTGGTGGGAGGCTGACTAGCCCCCTGTGCGGCCGGCAGGTGCCGACCGACCGGCCGCAGGAGACGCACATGTGGGAGGCGTTCGCAGAGCTTGTGTACGGCATCAAGGCGGGCGGCAAGCCGGACTACGGCTGGCTGGAGCAGTCCGCGCTGTGCTCCAAGCTCACCATCGCGGTGGACGAGTCGGCCCACAGCGGCTGCCGGCCCATCGACCTGACCGGCCGCCTATGAGGCTTGCTGACCGCCGAGCGGCCGAGATTCCAAACAAGGGCAGACATTGGCGTTGAGCTGTGAACGGCTGTGAGACAAACGAAGTCGCATCTCTCACGCATGGCAGGAGCCTGAATCTGAAACTCAATTTGACAAGGGGCCACAAAACCACTCGAGCCTGGGTGGGGCTTGAAGATCCAGCGTTTCCGCCACATTAAACGACAACGACGGATCGGTGGGCGATCATGGCGTCCGCTTGTTGATTGTCGACCGCCCTCACGCCCTCGCCCGAGCTTTGGGCGCTGCGCATTCGCCGCAAATTCTTACGAAGCGGCCGCGAGCGCGCGGCATGAAGTGGCTCTGCTGCGTCGCGGGCTCCCCCGTCGTCGGCGATGATGCGCCCTACAAGGTGCGCGCCATCGCCTGGCCGCCTGCGCTGAATTCCGGCCGGCATCTCGGGCTCCTCCCCCGGCCCGGCCCGGCCCGCTGCCGCCGCTCCGGCAGCAGCCCGGCACATTTGGGCGAGTGTTTCCTCCCCTTCCGGCCGCTGGCGCGCTCGCGCCACACTCGCCCACGTTTTCCCGAACATCGAGGGACCCCGCCCCCGGGACGGACACGTCCCGCTCGCCGGCCGGCATTTGGCTCTTGAACGCCTCCTTTACATCTCCCGCGCAGTCTGGGGCGGCGGCCTTGCGCTGCAGCACTGGATTCTTGCCGCCGGGAACATCGGGGGAGCCGGGCGTCCGCGAGCGCGCGCCTGCACCCGGATACCCGCCCGCACTCACACTCAGCCGCCTGTGCGGCTCCGCGTTGGCTTTGCCGCTCCAGCTGCCGCATCCATCGGCCAGCACGCCCGAGATGGCTGCGCTGGATTTTTGCTCACACCAGACAAACGCACTGTTGTTTCCGGCTCGGGCGCCTCCCGCGTGCTCTACTACCTCGCAGCAGGGCCTGAGCGGCGGCGCGGCGCGCCGCAGGGCGTGGAGCTGCCTGGCAAGGATGTTGTCCATGAGAAGTCCGGCCGGCCGGCCAAGCTGGACCTGGAGAAGCAGGACTCGGCCTTCCTGGCGGCCCCGCAGCTGAGCTTGGAAGACAGGTTCGAGAACCGTGTGAGCGCGGAGTACAGCAAGAGCATGTCGGAGGTGGGCCAAGCGGCCGCGCTGCCGATCTTCGGCCCGCCCAAGCCGATCTGCAACGCCAGCCGCCTGGAGAACCTGGCGGAGGTGAACTACAAGCAGCCGCCGGGCGGCAACCCGCAGATCCGTGAGTCCCTACCTCTCTCGGGTGCCAGCGCACCTGCTTGGGAAACGGCGGCTGCTGCCGACGCTGTGCCGCTGCTGTTTGCTGGCAGAGGCGCGGTCGCACGGCTGCTCCTGCCCTCTGCAGCCGGGGAAGCAGCTTTGAGACTGCAAGCAGGATACGGGATACGGAGGGAGGGCAAGCGGTTGGAAACCAACTGGGGCCTGCCGCCCGCCCCCTCCCTTCTCTCTGTGGCTCAGCCTCCGCCTGCGCCCTTGCAGAGAACATCATGCAGCTGATGTGCTCCGTCTTCAACACGAGCAGCGCGTTGGTGGCCCTGGTCGGGGACGACTCCATCTACGTGCATGACGCCATCAACTTCAAGACGGGCGACTTTTACTGGCGCCAGTCCTTCTGCGCGCACACGCTCACGCCGCCCAACCACCAGGTCATGGCGGTCGAGGACGCGGGCAACGACCCACGGTGCGCCTCTCAACCCTTCCCCCACTGGCCCTTGTGTGCAGCCTTTCTGGTGCCCCCCCTCCCCCCAGGAATACGCTGGCCTGGCAACGTCCTGCTGGACAGCGGTTTGGAAAGCTGGCGTCCTGTAGGGGAGGTTGGGAGTTGCCTGCTCTCGGCGGGCTCCTGTGTCTGTCCCAACCACGAGCTCCGGCGCTGCCCGCCCCAAGCCTGGCAACAGCCGCGACCCACTCCAGCCGGGAAGGGGTGCCTCGCCTCGAATCAGAAGCAGCCAGTCGGGAAGCTGACGCGCCCTGCTCTGCCGCCGCCCCTCCCGCCTCCCGCCGGAACCGTCCTGTTGCTCACTGCCGCCGTCTCTCGAAACAGAGGGGACTGCCGACCCTCCGGAGCCTTCTCTTTCTCTTTCTCAAGAGTCTGTGCAGCCCCCCAGCCTGACCCAGCTGGGCCCTGGCGCTGCTAAACTCCGGGCGTGGGCAGCGGCCGCCGCCCCCGCCACCCAGAAGGGGGAGGTGCCTTGCCTCGCGACGGGCCAGGAAACACCAGCACTTCTGCACCTGGCCCTGCTGTCCGACGATGCGGCGTCATGTCACACACCATGACGTCACCTACTGTCGCGGGCCACGCAGGTTCAAGCACATGCCGCTGGTGCGCGCCGGCAAGGTGCTGTCCTACATGGGCACGCCGATCGTGAGCAGCAAGGGCCACCGGCTCGGCACCGTCTGCTTCGCCAATCCGGAGCCGCGCAAGTTCGACGCGGAGACCTGCAACATGCTGACCAACCTGGGCGAGCTCGTCACTCGCGAGGTCGAGCGCGACTGGGCCGCGCTGCAGGCTGCCCGCGCGTCCAAGTCGGCGCCCAACTCGGCCGCCAAGGCGAGCCTCCCCTCCCCTGCTCGCGGCTGGGCCGGGGCTGCTGCCTGCCTTTTCAGTGGGCACCCAGAGAGGGCCCCCGGCCGATGTTACGGGCGGGCTGGGGAGGCGAAACGACCGTTCCCCTCTGAGTGCTTTCCCCCAGCGGGTGTGGGGAAGGGGCGGCAGCTTCAGGCAGTCTGAAGGGCCAAGAAGGACCTCTTCTCTGGCGGCATGGCATGTGCCTGCCAACAAGAATCACGAGCCTGCAGCGAGCGTCAAATGCCCTCTCAGCAAAGCCGCCCCCTGCCACAGGACCGGCCCAAGCTGCTGCGCGCGCTCCCTGCGGGGCTCTCTGGGAATCGAACCTGGCTGCCAGTCAGCAGGAAGCTGCGACCGAACCGTCTCCGGAACTGAGGCGCTCTTCTGCCGCCGCCCGCAGGACCAGCCCAAGCTGCTGCGCGCGATCGACTGCTTCAACGACGCCGTCATGTTCGTCGACACCTCGGCGCCCGGCTGGCGCATCATGCACGTGAACGCGGCCGCCGAGACGCGGCTCAAGCTCTTCGGCATCCGCCTGGATCTCGACTCGGCCGACGCCGCCGTCTGGCAGCTCTTCGAGCCCAACAGCGCCGCCGAGACCGACTGGGCCGGCCTGCAGGCGGCCGCCGCCGCCGGGCGCAAGTTCGAGCTCGCCAGCGTGCGGCTCGGGCCCAAGGCGCGCAAGGACTCGGCGCCGTCGCCCGTCTTCGGCATGACCTTCCGGTGGGGGCCCTTCCCCCTTCCCTGCCCTCCCTTCTCCTGTCGCCTGCGCGCCTGGAACGGCCACAGCCTCTCCTCTCCTCCCTTGCGGACAGATTCAGCGCTTGGCAGCAGTCAGCAACAGCTGGCGCGCATTGTGGGCAGCCCCTCCCCGCGGCCCCCTCATTCAGCCCTGCTGAGCCGCACACTGTTACCACCCCCCAAACACACACACACACATGCGTGGGCTTGCCTGCTGCGCTGCACGCAGCTCAGCGACCCTCGCCCAGTCGGGAGCAGACGCAACGCCCATCCCAAATTTCAAATTTTCAAACAACTGAACCCTGTTTTTCCGCCCAATTTGCAGCTGCGCGGCCAACGACGTGCTCGACTCCAACACGCCGCTGGTCGGCACGCCGGCCTTCCTGCCGATGGCGGCCCGCCACCACCAGTATTATTTCGTCACCCTCTCCACCTCGCACGGCTCCTACAGCCGCGGCTCCGTCAACTCCATCTCCTCCCTCGTCGCCGGTGCGCCCCCTTCGCTCGCACCTGCTTGCTGGGGAGTCATTGCTCAGCCCAGTATTCTAGTATTCCCCGTTTGCCCCAGAGCAATCGGTACGCTCTTTCACCACTCTTTTTCCTCAATGACAACAACGGCTGGCCCGCTTGTTTCCCAGACATGTTTCGTGACTGAATGAACCATATTTGTTCCTCCTCAGTGACTGCCTTCCGCCGAAAGCCCCCGATGACTAAACGCTGTGACCTCTGACGACTAACAGCGCTGACTGTGACCTCTGACGACTAACAGCGCTGACTGTGCCTTCCAGGCGCGGTCGACCTGGACACGATGCCCTTCTCGGACCTGGAGCTGGGCCCGCTGCTGGGCAAGGGCGGCTACGGCCGCGTCTACCGTGGCCTGCGGGACGGCGAGGTGCTGGCGGTCAAGGCGCGCCCCCCTTCCCCTGTCCCCCGAGCAAGCAGGCTAGCAAGGGGGAGCGGGGCAGGCAAACAAGGTTGGCGGCGGGAAAGCAAGGAAAGCAAGCAAGAGGGAGCGGGGCAGGCAAACAAGGTTGGCTGCGGGAAAGCAAGGAAAGCAAGCAAGAGGGAGTGGGGCAGGCAAACAAGGTTGGCGGGTGGAAGCCATGAGAGCAGGAAGCGGCACTGAGAGGATCCATAGGCGGGGGTAGGCCAGCGTGAGGCAGGCTGGGCGGGGGCGTACCCGGCTGGCCCGGGGCTCCTCCGCGCCTTGCCTTCCAGTCTGAGCTGCAGCGGCTTGCACAGCTCCTGGCCAGAGCACGCCTGCCGCTCCCAGGCTCCCCCTCGCCAGCCTTGCCGCTCAGTGACACGCAGAGGAGCGCTGCCTGACTGACGCTGGGCCGGCTTTGCAGATCGTCGACTCCGCCAGCCTGCAGCTGGTCGATGGGCAGCCGCTGGAGGCCACCATCTGCCGCGACGCGCAGCACCCCAACATCGTGCGGACCATCGACTGCGCGGCCTCGGTCGCGGCGCCTGATGCGGCCTCCGACTCGAGCGGCGAGCGCTTTGACTCCGCCGGCAGCCGCGCGGCGCGGCGGGAGCGGCGCGCCGAGAAGGCGGCCGGGCAGATCTGGATGCTGCTGGAGTTCTGCGACCACGGCTGCCTGCAGGCGAGCCAGCCCCTCCGGCCCTGTGGGGGGCGTTGATTGAGAGGCTTCTTGAGTGCCTAGGAGGGAAGCGGCCTTGGCTGGGGCAGCCCTGCCCTTTACAAGGCTTTCCCTGTCTCGTCCTGGACGAGCGGAGGTGGGGAGGGGCCCCTGAGGTGCCTGGAAGGAGTTCTCTTTGAGGGAGCTGACCTTGGCGGGAAGCCGCGCCTCGATTCAAAAAGCGTAACTGCCGTCAGTTACCCGCCAAGGTCCCCGGGAAAGAAAGCGCGTCTCACGCCTTGCCGCACGTCTGCTCCCGCAGGAGGCCAGCGACAAGGGCTTCTTCCTGCGCGACGGGCAGCCCAGCCTGGCGGCGCTGCTGGCCGTGGCACACGACATCGCGTCCGGCATGGCATTCCTGCACGAGCGCGGCGTGGCGCACGGCGACCTGACTGGCGGGAACGTGCTGCTGGCGGGCAACCCGGCCAGCCCCGCGGGCGTCACCGCCAAGGTGGCCGACTTTGGCCTCGCGCGCGCCGTGGACGTGCAGTCGCGCATCGAGACGCGGACCTACGGCACCGTCACGCACATGCCACCCGAGCTGCTGCTGCGCGGCGAGTTAAGCAAGGTCAGTCACACCACTTGCCTTTCGAATGTCCCGCCGAAAAGGGGTCCTTGGCCGTCCGTTTTGAACTGTCCTTGGCCGTCCGTTATGAACTTTCCAGCCGAAACGAGGCGTCCTTAGCCTCCCGTTTTGAATTTTCCCGCCAAAACGAGGCGCCTTGGCAGTTTCGTATTCGGCAGCGCGTGCCTGCGCCGGCAGTGCACCCGACGCATCAATCTCCGCCTGCTTGGCTCTGCCTGCCGGGCCGGCCCCTCCGCTGCTGCTCCTGCCTCCCGCCCAGCACCTGCAAAGCTGCTGGCTGAGCCCCCCCCCCCCCGCCTGTGCTGACAGGCGGCCGACACGTACGCGCTCGGCGTGCTGCTGTGGGAGATGCTGCACGGCGTGCGCGCGTGGAGCAGCATGAGCCACGCGCAGATCATCACCGCGGTCGCCGTCAACCGCCGCAGCCTCAAGTTCCGGCCCGGCGCGCCCGCGGGCTACGCCGCGCTCGCGTCGGAGCTGATGGCGCACGACCCGGCCGCGCGCCCCACCTTTGCGCAGGCGCTGGCCCGCATCGAGGCCCTGCAGGCCGAGCTGGCCTGAGCTCCGCTGTGTCAGTGAGCGGGTGAGAGTGAGTGAGGCAGGACGCTTGAATTGGCCAAGCCCGCGACCAACAAAATCGAGACAGGCAGGGGTCACATTGCGCGGGCGCCCCCATTTTCTCTCCCCCCCTCTCATCCGCGCAGCCCCCCTCTTCATTCCAGCCAGACGCACCTGCTATTCCCGCCCATCGGGCCGGCTAGTGACCCCCCCTCAAGTGACTCCTAGGCCGATGCGCAGCCACTAGTGGCGCCGTCCCTTTGCATCCCTTCCCTCCTCTCTCCCCCCGAGGGCTGCCCCGTGCCGCACCTGCTGTGGGCGTGCCAGGCTCCCGGCCCCGCCCCTGCTCCCATGCCTCAGTCTGATGTGGCTCTCTCTGCCAGAGAACATCCCGCCAGCATGCGTGTTGCCCCCCCCC
>BHFV01000440.1:0-10019 GCA_003568905.1 Trebouxiophyceae sp. KSI-1
CCCCCCCCCCCCCCCCTTCTTAAAGCCAGGCCGCTCCTCAGTGCCGCTGGCCGGCAGCAGACGGAGTGCCGGCAGACGCAGTTTTCGCGTTTGTAGTTTTGAACATCGTTCCCAGGACAGTTGACCGAAACGTGCAGCGTCAGCTGCAAAGCAGAGCGCCGAAGGCCTGCCAAGCCACCGCCGGCCCAGCACCGCGAGATCAGTCGTGTGGTCGTGAGGCGGTGCCGCCTTTCTTCTCTGCGATTCAGCAGTGCACATTCCAAGCAGCCCTGAACAACCAAGCATCTCTCTCCCAAAGGCGACTGCTCCCTGTGCTTTTGACGCCGAGGCGGGATGGAGGAGCCGTGGCTGCGACACCGCCACTGATGCTCGCCGTCCGCAGATGAGGCGCCCGGCGCCACGAAGCGGTACCTGGAAAGCCTGGCGGCGCCCGCCCGCAAGCACGGCGCCGTGGATGTGATAGAGCAGGATTCGCTGCCGCTGGCGCCGCTGGCCGACGCGCGCAGCCGCGGCTTTCGAGCGGTGCGGCAGGCGGCGCTGGAGACGCTGCGAGGGCCTCAGGTCGCGCTCCTATCCCCACCGGACCCAAGTGCAAGATTTGGGTGACAGCCTGTGGCGTTGGGTCTCGGAATCTGTGGGCTTTGGATTCCTCCGTCCCAGAAACAGCTGCCCGATGCGAAATCCGGCTGCCGCCGGCTCGCAGCGCTGCTGGTTCGACTGCTGCGCTGCGGACAGGCGGATCTTCTGCAGGGCCCGCAGCTACCCGCAGCCTCGTTTGCTGGCCAGAGATCCAGTCAGCTGCCTGCAGAAGCTGCAGTACTGCAGCCCGCCTCGCGCAAGAGAAGTAGAGAATCGTGATAATGCGTAACGTAACTTGGCGCGTGACGTGACGTGACCTGACGTGATGCGTCATGTGATGTGGCGTGACGTAACATGGCGTCGTGTGACGTGACATCACGTGACACAGCACATGACGTGACGCAGCCAGACATGGTGAGCATGCGCCTGGCGGCCGCAGGGCCTGGTGGTGGCGCCGTACCTGATGCTCGGCCGAACCGACTCCAGCCAATACGTCCACACGCTGGGGGACGTGACGGACGTTTTCCGCTTTGCGCCCTTTTCGGTGAACGCCACCGCGGGCGAGCTGCGGGCCATCCACGGCATCGACGAGCGCGTCTCGGAGGCGTCCTATCTGGATGGCGTCCGCTACTTTGCACGCTTCCTGGAGCTGGCGCTGTCCGCCTGAGCCTGCCTGTACGGGGCGCTTCTGGCAGGAATGCTGCAGTGCTGTCTGCCCGAGCCCGCTTTTCGGAGCCTTCCCCCGAGAGGGTGGGGGTGCTCTCGTATCGGCTGCCTGGAGCTGTCCGCCTGCCCCAGGGAGGGGCTGTGGCCTGAAGGTCGCAGCAGCACTGATTTTGCGCGCTGCCTGGCGCTTACGCTGACGCTGCTGCCCTCACGAGCTTGCCTTGGCACGTCCGACCACACTGTTTACCAGTCTTGTTCCGTTTTGCTACTATGTGCAAGGCCGGCTCTGTGGCTCTCTGGTCTCTTGCCCCGCAACGCTCCTGCCGCAATGCTCCCTCGGCCTTACAATGACCGTTCTGAAAGCTGTCCCTTCTCTAGCTGCAGGAGGTGATGCGTGCTGTGTCACCTCCGGAATGAGACGGCCGTGCTGGGCTTGAACCTGCATGTGCTGCTGCGAGTGAGAGTGCGAGGCCCGGGCCTGCGTGAAAAATGTGGCTTGCAGGCAGTCTGCACGTGGCGCCAGTGGCACGCCTGACTCGGGTCAGGGCCCAAGAACTCGCTCAGACAGTGGCTTGAGGCGGAGGCGAGCGGCAAGCAGGTGCCTCGGCTGTCAAAATGCAAACGCATTATTCAAGAATGCGGGTGCCAGCAAGGCGAGGCAGCGTTTGCATCATGAAAGGTGCAAAAGCTGGCAAGATGAAAGTTACTTGTGCCAGCCAGCACAAATTTGTGCTGGCTGCAGCTGCTCAGTACTCAGCTTGTGGCGAGACATAAAGCACGTCCCACGTGCTGTTAGCTCGCACAATGAGGCAGGGCTCTACTGACCAACGCTCCTAAACTGCGGTGGCTCTTCTTGGGCGGCGGCGATGGCTCTCTAGCGACAGCAAGCAGGCAAGATAAAACAAGGCTTTCAGTCTTATCAGTCACCCAGATGGGCATCGCACACTCACTAGACGGAGCTAGGCTAGCCGGCTGTCACCGCTGAGACTGGGGGGTGCACAGGACGGACGCAAGACAGGAAGATCGGCAGGGAGAGAAGAGATATCAAGCGGGGGCAGGGGCTCTGCACCAAAGTGCCGCTTGATCACGCCCACTTGCCGGTCGAGAACTGGAGCTTCTTGAGCGGCGCGAGCAGGCCGCGCAGGCTGCGCCATTGGTGCTCCAGGACCAGGGCCTGGAAGATGACCAGGCCCAGTGGCACAGTGTCGACAGGCGCCACCGTCAGCTCACCAGCAGACGAGTCGGTTTGCAGGCGCAGCGTCGCCAGCGTACGCTTGGACGCCTCAGGGCCCACCTCCCTCAGCTCCAGCCTGCATACCCAGACGCGGTCCCTCTGCAACGGCCATTCAGCTGTGGCCGGTGAGGAGTTTATCTGAGCGACAGTGGGCCTCACGTAGCAAAGCTGAGCAGCTCAGCCTTCCAGGCAAAGGCGCGCCCCTCCCAGGTGAAGCACTGCCGGCGCAGCTGCGCGAGCTCGCGCCCGGTGCGGTCCTTGAAGATAATCTGATCCTTTGATACCGGTGACGTGATCATGGCCATGCGACTGTGACTGTCCAGCATCTTGAAGATGCCGTCGGCGTCCTGTTCCAGCCAAAATAGCAGCTTTCCCTGCGGCCATGATAGGCGCTGGCTTGTCGAAGAAAGCCCGCTTTTCCTGCACATTGGAGACGGCGCTGTGCATGGCTGATCGACGTGCCTGGGCGTCAACGGCTGCCACCTTTTCCTCCTTGTTCGCCAGCATGCGAATGGCCACGGGCGCGCCCAGCTGACCTGCGTGCGCCAGCTGCGTCCGTGATTGTCGGTCTCGACACGCATTAAGAGACTATGGGAAGGGCACATTGCAGCCAACGTGGCCGGGTCATCCGTGCGCGCAAGTTTTCCTGTCGGGGGGAGCATGTGTGTGTGGCGCTTCGAAAACTTTTCGCGGGGAAGGAAGGGACGCACCGGAGCCGCAGCGGCGCCGGAAGCTGTCGGAGTACCGCCATGCAAATGAGATGCCCATGCTCGCGTGTGTTGCGGGGAGCGGGAAAAAAAGGGCAGGGACAAAGGCGCTGACAGTCGGGCGGGCCGCGGAGAGAGTCGGAACGATGGGTGCCGAACGCTGCGATGCGCCGCAGCTGCCCGTTGTAAATGTGGAATATATGAGCGACGTCGCTCGCAGTTTTTTTCCACTTGAGCTTCCGTTGCGTAAGAAGGAGCGTTTCCGGCAAACGCGACCGTTCGCGTGTGAGGGTGGGATGGAGCGCATTCATAGCTCGCCAGCTTTCAAATAGGAGCTCATTATTCGCTCCGTCAGCACAGGAACTCGGGATGGGAGCCGACTGTCACGGCACTGAATTCCTGCATGAAAGTCGCCTGTTCCGCACTGCGATCTGGCGCATCAATCCAGCATGAAAAACGAAGCGGCAAGTGACCTCCCAAGCTTCGTAAGGTCGCTGGCACACAGCGCGCCGTGCGCGGGGAGCGGGGAGGCGTTTCCTCACAACACCCTGGGGCCGCCGCTGGACTCGCCGCAATGAGCCAGTGCAGAAAAGGAATGTCATGTCAGAGACACGCAGCAGTGCCACAGTGTTCTTGGCCGGCGCACTGACTGGCGCGGCCTGCCTGGCCGGGGCGGCATGCGTATATCGATATAGCGGCGCCTGGTGGCGAGCCCAAGCGGCACGCGTGCTCATTGAAAGTGACAGCCCTTCCGAAAAGCGAGCAGCTCCCGGCGTCAGCGTGACCAATGCACTGGAGGATGAGATCTTGGCGGAACAATTTACCCGAAATCGGCAGTTCTTCGGGGACGCGGGGCAGCGCAGCGTGCACAGTGCCTTCGTGATCGTCGTCGGCCTCGGGGTGAGCATCAGCTTTCGCTTGCGCCCACGCATGCCTTCCTGATGCTCAACGGTCCGATGCATCTGCCGTGCTCTGCAGGGCGTCGGCAGCCATGCGGCGCATATGCTGCTCAGGGCGGGCGTAGGGCGCCTGCGGCTCATCGACTTTGACCAGGCACGCTTGCTTCCGGCTGCCATGCTGCAGTCTCCTCAGCTGGCGGCTACTCAGCTGTGTTGCGGCAGTGCAGGTCTCGCTGTCCTCCCTGAACCGGCATGCGGTCGCCACGCGGGCAGACGTCGGCCTGCCCAAGGCCACCGTGCTCAAGGTCCCTTTCACACGCCGTTCCTGCTTGCTGCTCCGCTCCTACATCACCTGCCGAGTTGCCGCCCGTGCCCGGCTGCAGGAGCACTTTGCCAGGATCGTGCCAGAGGCAGAGGTGGAGGCCTGCCGGTGCATGTTCACGGCCGAGCAGGCGGAGGCGCTGCTGGCCGGGCGGCCAGATGTCGTCATAGACGCAATCGACGACATCAGCACCAAGGTTTCGGACGTTGTCGAAAAAGATGCATGAAAAGGTAGTCCTGCCAGAAGGGCATCAGCTCCTTCTGAAGCCACTCGCTGGCTGCTGCAGGTGGCGCTGCTGGTCGCCTGCCACGAGCGAGGTCTGCACGTTGTCAGCGCATGCGGCGCAGGCATGCCTTCCCCTCGCCCCCTCCAAACAACAAAAAACGCCATCACATCACACCACTCCCCCAAGACAGACAGTGGCAATTTTGCCAGAGTTTCTGCGGCAGTTACAATCGGCAGGCCTCTTGGCAAGCACCCTGCTATCTGGCAGAATCTGCTGGGTGTGCCAGCAGGCGCCAAGGCAGACCCCTCCAGAGTCAGCATCGCCGACGTAAGCGAGGCCTCCTGCGACCCGCTCGCCCGCAAGGTGCGCCACCTGCTGCGGGCGCGGCACGGCATCGAGACGGGCGTCCCGATGGTGCTCTCGCCGGAGAAGCCGCGCTGCGGCCTCATCCCCGTTGAGCGGCTGAGCCACGAGCCGCACGAGCTGCAGGCGAGCGCGCCTTGCTCAATCTTCCCGGGCCTTATTTTGAGTGTGAGGACGGCAGATGAGAGCGCGTCCTCAGGCGCAGCCTCCTGCTTATGGGCTGGGCGGCAGCTGCTCGCTCTGCAGCAGGCCTCTTTCTGGCGGCTCTGACGAGAGAAAAGCATGCCAGGGCCGCGCACTCACGCGGTCAGATTCAGAGGCACTGATGCTCAGCTGCGAGTGCGTCTGCTGCTGCAGATCGTGCCCAACTTTCGCATACGCACCGTGCCGGTGCTCGGCACGACGCCGGCTGTCTTTGGCATGGCCGCCGCCAGCTGGACGCTCTGCCGCCTGGCCGGGCAGCCCTGCATCCCGCAGCCCATCTTCTACGTGACGGCACGCCTCTGCCTCGCCCCTGCTGTTTTGCGCCTCATCTTTTCCCAAGGCGCCAAGGCGCCATTCTCTAGTATTTTGGTGACAAGGCAGTCTTGTTGGCAAGCAGCAGGCCTGTCTTTTTGCCTCCTCGCTGTGAACGGCTGGAGAACAGCCCACACTTCTTGTTGTTCACCAACTGTGAACAGCAGAGAAGGTGAGAAGCATCCCTATTACGACAGCTGCCATTTGTGGAAATATTCCCGCCCTGAGCTACAAATTCCCATAGTTCGCGAGAGAAAGTGCCGCAGGAGGAGGACGTGGAGCGGCTGTTGGAGCGGCTGGCGGTGCGGGAGGAGGTCGCCTTTGGCAGCGGCGAGCGCCTGCGGCTCGACAAGTGGGATGCGAGCTTCCTGGCGAGGGATGTGTGGCGCGCCAAGAGCGCGAGGGCGCTCGCGCCGGGGCCGGAGGGCGCCAAGGCGCTCTGCCGATTCCTGGACGGCCTGCACTTTACGCGGTGGGGCTCTTTTCCCCTCCCAATGATTTGGTGCCTGTTGCCGCCTGGATGAGTGAGCGACAGCGCCACTGCGGGTTATCAGCTGAGCTTCCGCCTGTCCAGCAGCGATGTAAGGGCCGGTCGGGCTGCAGCTGTTCTGCCGCCTGGCCTCTATAAGCATGTGTCTCTTGCCTGCACACTGGCCCGGCTGTTCTGCAAGGTCTTGGTCTTGGCCGCAGGTGGGACAAGAGGCGGCCGGCGGCAGTCGACAACCTCGTGCTGCTGACGGAGGGGGAGGCAGATGCGCACGACAGCAGCTCGCTGGAGCAGCTGCAGGCGGTAGAGCCGGCCTTTGTGGCCCGGGTCGAGGCTGTGCTGGCGACCGTGCGGCAGGCTTTCGGCATCGACCTGGCTGAGAGTGTGTGAGAGCGTGTGAGGAGACCGATTGCTCGGTTCGGGGTAAAGGAATGTGATGCCCATCACATCAGATTTGGGGAGCACAAACACGGGCCCAGTCAGAGTTACACAGTACGGTCTACATGACGCTGCATCACGCTGCTGTGTTACTTGATTGTGGTGAGCGGAAAGCGGAAGCCCTCCCGCCAAGCCTGGCGCTTGCGCTGAGGGCCCCCGCGTGCTACTTGTGCAGTGCGGCTTGAGCTCAGCGGCCTCAGATCGTCGCACAGATTGTCCCAGCACCAGTGCTCGCGCGGTTGCAGCCACTGCCAACGGTTTCACATCCCGCATCCGTCCACTTCGCCCGGTCGCGGCCGGTCAGCACGGTCATTAGCCGCATCATCAGTCTTGAAGCCGTTTGGCATCGGTTGCTGCCCGCCAGCGAGAGAAATCCCGGCGGGCATTGCGCTTCCGAGCCCCTCTCGCTGCGGAGGAGCGGCCTGGCTGCGGCCAGCGCCGAGCGGTGGGCGCCATGGACACCCGGACGAACCGGCGCGTCAAGCGCGAGGAAAATGCGGACCGGCAGGAGCCGACGCCGCCCCCAGCCAAGCGCTCTCGGCGCTCTGCGTCCCCTGCGCCCGCCGTGCTGGCGCAGGTGCAGCTGCAGGACGTCCAGCCGGTGGCTCCGGCTCAGGTGCTGTGCCCGTCACCCCCACGTCTGCAGCTGAGCCTCACGGAACATGCCCCGACTTTGGGCCCCGCCTGCCAGCCGCAGGGCGCCGGCAAGGGCAAGGGCAAGCGCGCCAAGGGTCTACCACGCGGCAAGCAGGACGCCGCCATCAACGCGGCTGACGCCAAGGCGGAGGCGGAGCTGAACATGGCGGTGGATGCGAGCGGCAGCGCGCCGATGACCGCTGATGCCGCCGCGCTGCGGGACCATGCGGCGCACCCGCCCTCCAACCCCGCAGAGGTGCTCCTTGCCGCACTGACAGCACATGCTGGCAGCCGCCGCTCTTTCGTTGGCTCATATGCCATCATGCCTGGCATGATGGAGTGCAGCCCAAGCCGCAGATCAAGTGCCTGTCTCATGACACTGCCATGTCACGCCATTACACGACATGCAGGATGCCATGCATTGCTCCCGTGCTTACATACCTATGTGCCACTTGCTTGCCACAGCGACGCAGTAATTGGCCCCCCCATTTGCCGGCAGGTGAAGCTGCCGCTGGAGGCTGACACGATAGTGGACACTCGCTGGCGCGACGGCCGCCACTATGCGGCCCGCGTGATTGAGCGGCGGCGGCTGGAGGGCAGTGACACGTACCAATACTACGTCCACTACCTCAGATGTGGGCATCCATTTTGCTTTTTTTGCCAAGTCGGGTGGGATGTGGGCGCCCCCATTGCCTTTTTGCAAAAACGAATGGGATGTGGGGCCTGGCAGGGGTCAGTGCGACCGGCCGGAAGCAGCCCTCCTGGTTTTTCGGGCAAGTGCCGCCCGGGCAAAACGTGCCAAGTTGCCAGGCGCATCGGGCGCCCGTTCCTTTCTTTAGCCTGCATGTGAAATAAAAGGGAGCTGCTGCTGTTTTGCATGCAAGCTGCCACAGCAAAGGGGGGGGGGGGGGGGCTGCTCCGCCTGGCAAGCGCCTGCGGCCGGCGTGCAGGACAGCCTCCTGGCATAACACTGGGAAAACGTTTACTGAATTGATCGAGATTATCAGTCCCAAAACGCAGTCAACCGTCGCATGGACGACTGGGTGAACCTGGAGGACATGGACCTGACGACCGTGGACGTGCCCGAGCCGGAGATGGACGCGGCCGGCAACAAGTGAGGGGTTTTGCCACCCGTTTTGCCTTAAATAATCGCTTTTTCGATTATTCCGGTGCAGAAAGCCTCGCGCCGGGCGCTGCGACGAGAACTGCCGGAACAGGGCAAAGAGTGGCGCAAGGCGGCCGGCTTGCTAGTCTCGAGTACTGCGGCGGATTCAGGGTTGAACGCGAGCAGGCGGGCAGCGGCGGCCGTCCGGAAAACGGCGGGAAAATCCTGGGGAGAGAGCATCGAGGAGCAGCTGGCGTCGAAGGCTCAGGGCGCTGATTTGAATGTATGGTTTGGGGCCGAAGGAAGACGCTGAGGCAGGCGGGGCGGCAATGCAGGGTCAAGGGCGGCCGGCGGCGGCACGAGGAGGAGCACGATGACGAGGATCACTCGATGTTCGACGCGACCGCGCTGAAGGAGCACGAGGAGTTCACCAAGGTCAATTTCGCCGGGGTTTTCTTTCCGGATTTCGCCGGAACTTCCGGGGTTTCGCCGGAGTTTCGCCGGGTTTTGCCGGAGTATTTGCCGGGTTTTGCCGCCGTGTGGCGTCCAGGCGGTGGCTGCACTGAAAGAGCACGAGGAGTTCACCAAGGCGAGGTTCGCCGGAGTCTCCTGGCTGGGTTTCGCTGGAGTTTTGCCGAGGGGGCGGGAAGCGGGCAGGGCGGCGCAGCCGGGGGAGCGCAACCAGAACCGGAAGCCAGGAGAATCTTTGGCGCTGGAGATCACCCTGTTCATTTCGAGAAAAGCGTGCGGTCAGAACCGGAAGAAGCGGGGCAGTGACAGGCACGGCAGTGGGATCCAGCTTTCAGGGAGGGATGAAGCCGCGCATGCATTGAGCACAACCCGCTCCTGCCCCTCCGCAGGTGAAAAACGTGGAGATGATTGAGCTCGGGCGGTATGAGATGGAGACGTGGTACTTCTCGCCGCTGCCGGAGGAGTTCCGCGACTGCAAGGCGCGCTTCCTCCGGGGGGGCGTTACTAGGGTTTTATAGGGCTCTCGGCTAGGGTCGAGTCAGGGTCAGCACAGGACGGACCTGGCTTGCCCTGTCTGGGAGGCCCGAGGGGTGCAGCTTCTCACGGTGGAAAGGTGTGAGTAACGGGCGTGACGTGACTCATATGCGAGCGAGCTCGAGCCGCGGAAGGGACGGCGAAACGGAAACCCTACTGAAAAACCCTAACGCCCGTCCCGCAGAAGCTCTACTTTGCCGAGTTCGACCTCGCCTTCTTCAAGACGCGCGAACAGATGCTGGCGCACCTGCGCAAGTGCAAGCTGCAGTTCCCGCCAGGTCCAGCCGCCCCTCCGCAGCCGCGGCCGGTCAGCCTCGCTGCTGCGCGGGCGGATGTAGGGTTTACTGATAGGCTATAGGGTTCAGGGCCGAGCTGGGAGCGCAGCAAGCCCGCCATCTGCGCCGGCCCATCCCGGCCCCTGTCATGCCGCAGCAGCAGGCCGCCGCCGCCGCGTCGAACGTACCGGCCGGACGGGTCGCGGGGCGCACCCTGGCTGGCCGAGCACCCGAAACCAAACCCTGTAGGGTAAAAACCAGCCGCCAGATTCGCGGCGCCCACTAGGCCCATCGCACGAGCGCCCCTGCAGGGCCCGCCGCTCAAAGCCGGGGCTCTGAAACCGTATTTAAACCCTAGGAAACCCTAGAAACGCGCACCCTCCGTCGAACCCTAGAGTGACGCCCCACCCCGCGCGCAGGCGACGAGATCTACCGCAACGGCAACGTCAGCATGTTCGAGGTCGACGGCCGCAAGGAGCAGCAGTACTGCCAGAACCTGGCCTATCTGGCCAAGCTGTTCCTGGATCACAAGAGCCTCTACAGCGACGTCGAGATCTTCCT
>BHFV01000441.1:0-24984 GCA_003568905.1 Trebouxiophyceae sp. KSI-1
CTGCTGCGCCGCCGGCGGCTAGCAACAGCTTCGGACTCACGCAACGCCCGCGCGCTGCAGGCTGTGCCGCTGGCACGCTCAACGACACTGCCAACTGCGGCACCTGCGGCAACAAGTGCACCAACGGCCAGACCTGCCTGAACGGCAGCTGCGGTGCGCATCAAACAGCCTCCTGCGCTTTTGGCTGCTCAACTACGCCCGCTGCCTGTTACAGCAACCGCCCTGTGCTCACGCAGCACCAACCCGCTGCAGGTTGCTCCGACGGCGCGCCGATAAATTCTGCGACCAACTGCGGCAACTGCGGCATAATCTGCACCTTTGGCCAGCAGTGTCTCAACGGCATCTGCGGTGCGCACAAACAATCAGCCTGCATGTCATCCATCCGCAAACATGGTCACGCATGCATGCAGCCCCGACCACAGCGGCCTGACGCTGCCCCTGCCTGCTGCAGGTTGCCCTGCTGGTAACGCTCTCAATTCCACCACCAAAATATCCGCGTATTCTGCAGCAACTCGTTGCTGCCCCCTGCTCTGTGGACTGCCCAGCAGTGTCAGGCGGCAGAGTGTGTTTTGGGCAGCAAGATGGCGGCCGCTAGGGTGGCAACTAGTTTACTTGGGCTGCCCAAGAAGAGAGCCACAAAGCCCATGCATTGGCTGGCTTGCCCCTGCCTCTCATCATTGTTTGAGCGCGTGCTGCATGTCGTGCAGGCACCCCCACTATGACGCTGGGCGCAGGAAGGCCAGGCGACGTTCTCTTCTCATACACTTGTCCAAATGGCGCCTTCATCACCTCCTTCACACTCTATGGAGGTCAATCAGCAGGTTTTGCGCACTATGTCGGCCGCATCTCTGCCACATGCAGCGAAGGCAGCACATTTACAGGCGGCCCTTCCAACCTGAACTCGGACGCCCCACAGACCATTACCTCAGCAACTGGCTTCACGGGCGCTGCTGTCAGCGGCTACGCCAGCAGCATGGGTGTCGTCACTCAGCTGTCGATCACAAACGGCCAGACGACCATATCCCAGGGCGGGACAGTGGACGGTTTCTATGGCAGTAACCCCCAGCCTTTCACCCTCGATTTTGGCGAGAAGATCTTGAACGGCTTTGGCGGGCGGACCTTTAGTGTGGACGATTACGTCCAATTCAAGGCAATTTCTTGTGTCCGTGCTCCCTCCCCACCTTGAGCACTGATGATGTTATGGGGCACATTGCATGAAACTTGTTGTGCTTGTCACAACCTCCATGAGAGGTGAATCACAACACTGCCAATTGGCTTTTTGGAAGAGTATGATATTCTTGTCATGAGACTTGCTGCCCTTCCTCACAATTGCAATTACAGGACTGCACCCGTGCTTGATTGCTGGCTCATTGTGCTCTCGAGACAAACCAGAAGAGAGCCGCCATGCAAGCATGCCAAGTTGTAAGTATCTCCTTGCTAATCCTGCTGCATCCCCTCCCAAGGGCGGCGACGAGGTGAGTCAGCATGGAGGCTGTGCGGAGGGCTGCAGGTGGGCGAGCAGCATTTGGCTGCTTCCCGGGGCGGGCGGCAGGAGGCTATCGAGGCAGCCTGTCTGCTGCCTGCTGCAATGCTCGCAACACTGTAAGTGGGTGCAATTGCCATACCACGCTGTCAAGGCAAGTCACCAGCACCCAGCGAAGAAGCCTACTGCGCTGAGTGCACCTCGACTCAGCTTCAGATCCCAGCGCTCGGAAAGTGCCGTGAAGAATGAGAGTGGGCGTGGGCGCTGACATTTGTAGAAAATATGAAGAAAGAAGATTGCAGCAGGGAGGGCTGCCCTGGCCAGGAACAACCGTCTCCCTCGGCTTGCTCTTTTGCTGCTTTGTTTCAGCCACAATCGGACGTGGTGGAGGCACAAGACAGACGATGGCGCTCGCACCGGAGCTTGCGCCCGGCCTGCGCAATGCGCCACCGGCTCCGAGTCATCTCCTTCGCCCAGGGGCTGTCGCCCGGCCCTTTTGCGAGCGCAGGCAAGGGCAAGCGCGGCGAAGCAGCCTGCGGCGATTGCTCACGTGCGAGGTGCAGCCACTGACATGCCAGTTGTTAGCAACAGCTGCCCTAGTCGGTGCATGCGCCCGGTCTGGGCGGCTTGTGACGCGCTGTCAAGGGATCTTGACATCGCAGGCGATCAGACAGCCCGTGATTGCGGTGGGCGCGGTCGACGGCGAGTTCGGCATCCCTGCGGCGCCCATCCTGATTCCGGAGGGGCCCTGGCGCGAGATCGACGGCTGCGTGTGCGCGCCCAAGGGCTTTCAGGCGCAAGGTCCGCCATGCTACGCGCCTGACTGCTCACTATTCTGCCAGGTTCCAAGCGCACGGCAAACTCTTGCAGCTCCACTAGCTGACAGCCGTCTCGCATACCAGGAGAGCTTGTTCCCTGATCCTGGAAGAACCTTGTTCAGCCACACCCTAAACTGCTGACAAAGCCGCCGCGATGCTGTAGGCATGGCGGGCGGGCTGAGGGCTTCCGGCCCAAAGGCAGACATCGCCCTGATTGTGGCAGACAGCTCGGCCGTCATCGGCGGCGCCTTCACCACCAACGTGATGTGTGCTGCGCCTGTCACCTACTGCAAGGAGATCCTGGCTAAACGGGACAACGCACGAGCGGTTCGACCCATTGCCACCTTTCGAAGCTGCCGAATCACGCCAGGGCTGCTTCCACAGCAGACCAGGCTTGATCATGTTCAGCTCTGCCAAGGCCTGCGACTCAACCCATGACATTGCCAGCATTTATGGCTTGTTCAACGTGAACGCCCAGCCTCGCCAATGCCTGACAAAACACAAGGCGACAGCGAACCAAGCCACAACAGCTTCACCCACTTAGCTAACGCATCTCCACATGTGCAGGTGCTGGTGAACGCGGGCCAGGCGAATGCTGCCACCGGCGACAAGGGCTACCAGGACTGCCGGGACTCGGCCGCAGCAGTGGCCAAGGCGCTCGGCATCGCGCCCGACGAGGTGCTGCTGCTGTCGACAGGCGTGATCGGCCGGCCCATCAAGATGGACGCGCTGCTGGGCGCGGTCCCCCGGCTGGCCGCCTCGCTGGAGGCCAGTGCGGAGGCGGCGCACCATGCGGCGGTTGCCATCACCACCACCGACCTCGTCAGCAAATCGGCCGCGCTGGAGGTGCTGCCCGTTGGCTTCCCATTGGCTTCCCTCGTGATCTTCCTAGCCCATGCCAGCCTTGCGCATGTTCTGCCCCTCTGGCCTGGAGCATCTGCTCCTGCAGCTCTGCTACTCTGCCGAGGCGCTTGAGCCGTCGATGACAGCAGGAACCGGCTGCTACCTTCCGTGAGGCCTGAGCAGCGGGCCTGAGCAGCGGCCCCCTGCACAGCGCGCACAGCAGCCTCCGTGACGTGTTGACAGCTGCTGCAACGCTGCAACACATACCTGGCGGAAGTGCAGGAGAGCGCCACACAGTGTTGCATGCGAGCGCTCCAAGCTCAACGCCGGGTTGCGGCCGCAGGTGGAGGTCGGCGGGCGGGCGGTGCGCATGGGCGGTATCGCCAAGGGCTCCGGCATGATCCACCCCAACATGGCCACCATGCTGGCGGTGCTCACCACCGACGCGGCCGTCGCGCCCGAGCTGTGGCGGGGCATCATGCGCCGCGCCGCCCAGAACAGCTTCAACCAGGCAAGCGGCTGTCCTGCGTGGTTTGCCTGCTAGAAGCAGCCTGGCTTGCCTGCAGTTCCACTGCATTGCTGCTGGCCTGCTTCAGTCCCTGGCCTGGCCGCCCTTTCCCGCAGCTGGAGCCACACCTCCTGGTCTTTCTGCATGCTGGTACAGGCCAATCCGCAGCAGCCCTAGCAGCATCGCTGCTCTGACGCGCCTGCCTGGCTGCCTCTGCAGATATCAGTGGACGGCGACACCAGCACCAACGACACGGTGCTGGGCCTGGCCAGCGGGGCGGCCGGTGGCGAGCGCATCACTGACGCTGCCTCGCCCGAGGCACAACAGCTGGAGGCCGCCGTGACCGCGCTGCTGCAGGCAAGCCTGGCCTTCCCATTGGAACCGGCCTGCCACTAATAGGTTCGCTGGCAAGGATGGCAGCTGGCGGGAAGACTCTGGGATCAGATTAGCTGGTTTTGCAGCGGGTCCTTGCAGGCCCATCAGAGGCTCAGAAGAGCAGGGCAAGCGCACAGCTGCGGTCGCGTTGCTGCACAGGCAAGCGCGGTGGTTTCCTGTTGGAAAGCTTGCAAGCAAGGCGCCTGAACCAGTGGGCCACTGCAGGGCCTGGCCAAGAGCATCGCTTGGGACGGCGAGGGCGCCACCTGCCTGATCGAGGTGAGCGTGGAGGGCGCGGAAGACGCGGCTGCAGCCAACCGGGTGGCAAAGGCGGTCGTCTCCTCCTCACTGGTCAAGGCGGCCATCTTCGGACACGACCCCAACTGGGGCCGCATCGCCTGCGCAGCCGGGTGGGGTCCCCTTGCCGGCCCTAGGCTTCACGCCAGTAGTCAAGAGTCACAGGGCAGGCGCAGGATTGTTGCTGTGCGGGTGGGCAGGGTGCAAGCCACGTGCCTGCCTCTCGTCAACAGATCGCTGGGAACCGCCAGTGAAGCTGACAGGGTTCCAAGTGTCGATCTCTGGCATCAGCATCGTCTGGAGGTCGTGCCATGGACTCCATCGTGGCAGGGAGACTGCAGCGTGATGACGCCGCCACTGCTAGCGGCTGAGAAAGCGGCTCCATTGCCCGCTGGTTGTGCTCGCTGGGAGTCATGACAGCATGCGGCCGACACTGCAGCTATGCTGGCGTGCCTTATGACGCCAACAGTCTGGACATCGACCTGGGACCGACGCCCCTCATGCGCCAGGGCCAGCCGCTGCCGTTTGATGCCAAGGTCGCCAGCAGCTACCTGAAGGAGACCACGGCCGTGCACGGCACCGTCCACATCAACCTCAAGTTGGGCAGCGGGCCCGGCAGCGGCAAGGCCTGGGTGCAGCAGCCTCGCCCAGCCTTGTCGAATGTGTTGCCGGCCGCATCTGCTTGAGGAGAAGCGCTTTTTTTGAAAGAGTTTGAGTTTGCGTGCGAGTGGGGTTTCTCCCTGTTCCAAAGTGCCATGCTGCAGCAATAACTGCCAGGCTGCGTCAGGTGTATGGCATGGGGCTGAACGTGCTCTGCGTGCTGCCCTGCAGGGATGCGACCTCTCGTACGGTGCGCCTCATATCCAGCCTATGGCCCGACATGTTGCACTGAAGCGAGCATCCTTTAAAGACCTGAACCTTTGCCTGCTGCAGACTATGTGAAGATCAACGCGGAGTACACGACGTAGCGCTCCGCTGCGCCCTGAGAGAGTTTGCCTGCGCTATTCCCGCTTTAGGTGTGCTGCCTTTCTGCTCCAGGGAGAGAATGCCCTTCGCCGCCAACTCTGCTCGCAAGGCGAGCTGTAACTCTGAGAACGTTGAAAAATGCACTTGTTTGTTTGGTCGTCATGTGCAAAGCCATGCTCACTGGTTTGAGCAACACGAGCTGTCTTGCTGACTTGCATGCTGGGTCCATGACCCACATCCCACTCGTCCGCAGGCAGCAGTCCTGGCCTGCTAAAAAATATAATCCATTCAGCCTTCTCGTAGCTGCATGTTGCGCGACAGGACACATGCGCGCCTGCAGGACTGGCGCGGCGCCAGCGGCGCCCGACTGGGCTACTAGGTCAGCATCTTGCCGGCATCGTTCCTGCAGACTGCCGTATCAAGGGGGCCTTGGGCGCAGCAGCTGCTGCAAGTGAACTCTGGCGCGCAATCAGAAGGCAGTTGTGATGCTGAGCTCGTGTATGGTTGGCTGCTTTGGGCATGAGCTCCAACCATTTTGTGCGCATGTTCCCGACAGCCAAGCTGATTCGTCGGCCTGCCTTTTCCGTACCCAGCACTCGAGTGATCAGCTGCTTCGATGCAGGTGAAACTTCCGAGATGCAGGATGCGTCAGTCCGGCGCCTGCAGGTGGCGCAGCGATGCATGGGCTCGCCCACCAGCCCGCTACAGGTGCCTGGCCGCCCGCCGTGTGGCTCACCCGACGTTTCGAAAGAACCCAATGCTGTTTTGACACCATTTCAGCACCTGCTGAGGCTGCTGCTGCTGTCTGCAGGCCTTCCGCCTGCCGGAGCTGCCGCTGCTTCACTTTGTGGCGTACGGCGCTGGCCCAGGCCTCGTGGTGGTGCAGGCGGTCCAGGTGAGGTGCCCAAGTTTGGATGCCGACGTCGCAGCTCCAGCTTGCATCATGTGCAAACGCGCACCAGCAGCCCTTTGGCGGATGTCCATCAGCGGCGGCCAGCCTACGGCACTGCACATGCGGTGAAGCCTGTGCCAGATATCATACCTCACTGATCGGATGCCTGCCTGCCAATGTGGCACATGAGCTTGCAACCAACGGACATGTGTGGCCTGCGCTCGCAGAACAGCGCCGGTGCAGCTGCCAGCTGCGGCCCTCCTCTGGTGCTGGAGATGCGGCTGGTGGCGCCCAGCACAGGTGCAGACACCGCCAGGATGGCTGAGGAGCCCGTGAGCAGAGTGGCCTGGTGCACCGCCGAGGCTTCCTTCCTTCTGGCGGCTGCGGCAGGGCGGCACATCGCAGTCTTCTCTCTGCTTGGGTGCGGCCGCTGCCTGGGGTATCAAGCGCCCAGGCTGCTGGCAGATGCAACCTCGCTGTCTGCTCCTGCAGCCGACATGTGGCTGACATGCAATCCAGCGAATTTTGGCTCGCCTTGCCGGCTTCTTGCAAGATTGGGGTGGAGAAGCAATGCAGAGCTTGATTTAGCCTCTGCTCCAGAGCACTGCTGCATCAGCGGGGCGCTGCACCGCGCCGCTGTTTGCATGCAGCCCCTGCCCTGTGCAGATCCCCCTGCCTCTTGAATCACGTGTGGCGGAATGTCGTTTGCCATCAATAAAATTCATTGACTCTCCGCTGCAGGTACTTCCAGCGGCTGCAGGCGCAGTCAGAGCCGCCAGCAGCCGCCTTGTCTGCAGAGGAGGCTGCGCTGCTGCACTTGGTGGAGCACTCCTCCCCGGTGGCGCAGGTCTCCTGGACGCAGGCCGGCGACGGCGTCCTGGCGGCCGGCAGCGGCGGCGAGGTGGCCATGTACGGCCTGCCGGAGCCGGGCAGCGCGGTGGCGAGCCCGACGCCCAGCAGGTGAGCCCGTTCAAGTTGGCCACCTCCAAGAGTCGGACCAACAATCAGGGCCCTGAGCCTCCTGAAAGGGCGACCACAAGCAGTTGCCAAGGGCATGTTGAGGGGCATGCTGCTCACACGTGACACACGCATTGGCACGGCTGCAGGCTGGAGCAGGTGTGGGCCGGCTCGCACTCCACCACCACGCAGCCGCAGGAGCTGCTGTCCGCCGGCGCGCACTGCCGCGCCCCCGCCGCGACCGGCCAGCCCGGCAGCCGCACAGTGACCGTCTGGTGGCCGCCGCCGCCGCCGCCTGAGGCGCCTGCAGCCGCCAAGGGGCAGCCGAAAGGTGGTGCTCTTCTGTCTTTGCCTCTGTCACACATGCTGTACTTCTTACTCATAGAGGTGCCCTGATCTCCCGGGATTGAAGGAGGTTTTATACAGCTGGGCTGCAGAAAACAGGCGGTGGCTGCAACCCGTGCCTGCAAGCTCCAAGAGTGTCAGCAAACCGGTTGTCTGGAGCAGCAGACGGCTCTGCTGTGTGCCGGTATGCGGCAGAAACCGGCTGCTGTTGTGCGCTTTTGCTTGGCTCACTCGGCAGGTGGCCTCACAAGCTGCAAGGTGGTCTCACGGGCGGCCGCGCAGGAGTAGCCGCGGCGGCAGACTTCAGCGATGAGACGCGCCGCATCCTGGGCAAGCTGGGCCCGGGCGCGGCGCCATGCCGCAAGGCGGCTGCAGAGCCGGAGGCGGCACGCGACTGGACGATAGCGGAGCAGCTGCGGCACCCTGCGGCGGTGGTCGGGCTGCAGTGGAGCCCCGGCAGCCTGCAGCGCGGTGCGCGCATTGCCCTGCTCCGGCCAGCTGCCTGGAGAAGAAGCAGGGATTGCATGAAGCACTGCGCCAGGCAGCCAGCGCAGGCGGGCACAGCCCGCGGGCTCTGAGCCGCAGCTGGGAGGCACTGCAGCCTCCAGCACGCAGCTCCTGCTACACAAGCCTCCAGAGCATGCCCGCTTGTCAGCCAGAGCATCCTTGCCCTGCCGGCATGAGCGCCCAACGGCGCGCCTGCAGGGCAGCACCACGGGCACGGGGGGCAGCCGGACGGGCGGCACGCGCAGGCGGCGCCGCCGGCGCTGCTGACAGTCGCCGCCGACGGAGTGCTGCGCGTGTGGGTGGAGGTCACGGTGGCATCCACCCCGGACGGCGCAAACCCGCTGGCGGCGCCCGCACCTGCGCCGACCGCGCCGCCCGGCCTGCCCGGCGGCGCGCACTTCTGCGTGGCGTTGGTCATCCAGCCGCCGGCGGGCGCGTGGGGCCCCGGGCCGCCCCGGGCGCTGCGCGCCGCCTGGGGCGTGCCGGAGGGCGGCGTGAGGGGCGTGGCGGGGCCGCAGATACGCGCGGCCAAGGTGCTGTGGGTGACTGCGGTCGCCGAAGGGCCAGGTGCGCTCCTTGGCAGCCTGTCAGAGACGCTCAGTCTTGCTTGTCCACCTACCAGCTGACTCGCCCCTGGGGCCTCGCCCCCCCTCGTCTGCCCGCTCCACACTCGCCATCGCCTTCCCGCCACTCATCAATCACCTTTCAGCCTCAGAGGAGCTGCACTCTGCAAGATGGGTCTATTTTCCGCGGCGTGCTCCCCATGAGCGCCCGTCACGTCCAGGCCAGGCAGCCGCATGATTAGATTGCAGTGCTGCCACCACATGAAGCTTGCACGTACAGAAAAGGGTTCTTGGCTGAGGGAGCCTGATGCGCCTCGCGCCCGGCTGCTGGCTGCAGGCCTCGGTGGCGCGCCCGCCGAGAAGCTGCTGCTGTGGGCAGTGGACGGCCTGGCGGGCGTAGTGATCGGCGGCGGCCGGCCGGGGCGCTCGCCTCGAGCCGTGCTGTGGGGCGAGCACGCCGGGCAGCTGGCGTGGGCAGGCGCGCTCCCAGCACGCTTGTGGCCTCCTCGGTTTCAGTCTGTACAGAGGGAGAGGGCACCGCTGCCTGCCGCTGCATGCATTTCGTGCAGCCGGCATCCTCGCTGCGTCCCTGCCGCCCACCCCACCGCCTCTGCATGCCTGCAGCCGGCGGCCAAGGAAGCTTCAGCTGCGCTCGACTCCGGCTCAGTGGACGTCAGAGCCAGCCTCATTCAATCACATCCGCATTTGCATGCCCCCTCAATCATGCCTCTCCTGGTCCCTTATCCCATGTGCGCCCGCAGGCCGCGGCGACGCCGGGCCCAGCCACAGCGCGTCCGTCTCACTGGACGCCCACGCGCCAGCGCTGCACGTGTTTGAGGCGCGGCCGGCGGCCGCCGGCAGCCCCGCAGAGTTCCGCCTGTTCCGGCTGGAGACTGTGGAGGACGAGGCGGCGCCGCTGACGCCCACCACACCGCGAGAGCGTGAGTCACACCCCCCCCCTGGGAAGCCAGTTAGGGCGGCGTTGGTCACAGGGTGGCCTTAAAAGCCGGTTTGTGTCAGGCTCTGGCCAGGACCTGGTGCTGCGCTCGGCAGGCAGGCAGGCAGTCCTGCACATGCGGGCGTGCAATTGATCACATGCGCAACTCTCAAGCTTTGGTTCGGCGTTTGCTCGGCCGCGGGCAAGCCATCCTGCTGCAGCGCACCTTGCCATGGCGCCAGAAAGGCCAGTGAACTTCCCAGTCCTGAAAGCCGTGAGCGTAGCGAGCAGCCGTGCTGAGCTGTTGCAGCAGCAATCGCATTGCAATAACCATCGGCACCAGACTCAGCCAATTTCTTCCGCCTTGCAGTGGTGAGAGACACGGTGCAGCACCTGTCACTGCACGACGTGGCTTCCTGCCAGCTGCTGGGCCACAGCGCGCCGATCGCCCGCCTGCTGCCGCACCCAAGCCGCGGCGTCGTCGTAACGCTGTCGCGTGACGGCCACCTCGCCGCCTGGGCTGCGGGCCAGCTGGCGCCGCTGCAGATGCTGGCGGTGCCGCAGCAGGTGGGCTGCCCCTATCCTCCCTCACACCAGACGAAGAAGGATTGCATGCAAGGGCATGCTGGCACACAGGCCCAGGAAGGCTAGCGCTGGCACTGTGCGGTGGTTGCCGGGAAGGGAGTGGTGCCGGCTGCTGACTCGTGGCATCACGCAGGAGCCTGTGGTGGCCGCCTGCTGGCTGGAGCCTGCTGCTGACAGCAACGCGGAGGATGAGCTGCTGCTGGCAGCGGCCGCTGGTCCTGCAATGCACCTGTTGGCCGTCAGTGACACGTGCGCGGCTCAGTACTCTCCTCCCACATTTTTCAGGCTGCCAGATGCTAGACATCAGATTTGCCTGCGTTTGAGCTGATGTTTGGCTGTCTTTGCCCTGCTGCCTCGTGGGCGGCTTGCCTGCTGCAGCGAGCATCAATTTTGGCCGTGGCAGGACCAACAGATGTCAGAATGGGAAGCTTGAAGCTTGGGTGGGGTGCTTGCCAGCCTCCTGGATCGCGAGCCTGGACCTGATGCAGCGTGTGCTTGCGCCGCAGGGGTGTGTCACGGCCTGTGGCTGCCGCAGCCCTTTCAACAGGCGGCAGCGGAGTTGCTTGGCTGCACAGCTGGCGGCAGGACGGGCAGTCCCTGCTGCTGTACCTTCTGCGGGCCGGCCAGCCTGGCAAGAAGGGAAGCTGGCTGCTGTGGCGGCTGTCTGGCAGCTCGGCCCTCGAGCAGATCGCTGAGCTGCCTGCTGCATCCGGCAGCTGCCTGGCTGCCTCAGGCCCATTGCTGCTTTGCAGCGGTGCGCTCCCTCTGCCTCGCGCCTGGCTGTGTGTTTCTCTTTCCTGAAGTGTGGCAGCAGTCGCATGCTGCCTGTGGGCTTTATGTGCTACTGGGCCTGCCTTCAGGAACCAGTATCAACCGAAAAGAGACACCATATGCAGCATCGTTTAGCGGTTCATTCCGCCTTGCGCCGCGAAATAGGGCGTGTTGCCAGAGGCCAATGCTGTATCCGCTGAGTGACAGCCTGCAGATCTTTGTGATTGGCGTGAGCCTTCCTAGTGAGCGATGAGTGCTGCCACATGCTGAGCTTCTGCTGTTTGCAGGCGAGGAGGGTCCAGGGGGGGCGCACCTTCTGCGGCTGCGGCCAGACCGTTCTGGCTTTGAGCGGACCGACCTGGACCTGCCAGCAGAATGCGAGGCTCCCACCGCCCTTAGTAGCCCCCTGCCTGCCAGCAAGCGAGCCTGGCTCAGCTGCTTGGAGAGCAACAGCCACATCTGTTCTCTCCAAGCAGGCGGCCACTTGCAAGCCGCCAGGCAGCCGTGCTGCAAGTCCAAAGTGCTGCAAAAGGCTAAAGCGGCAGGCCGATCGCTGCAGGCGCCTGCACTGCGGCCTGCTTCTCTGATGATGGCTCCAGCCTGGCAGCCGCCACTGCAGCCAACTCGTCCGCCCGGCTGCGCCTGTGGCACCTGGGGGAGGCTGCCGTCGCAACCGCGCAGGTGGCGCTGCCCGAGCCGGCCAGCAGCCTCTGCTTCCTGGACGCGGCCCTGCCGGCACGGGCGCTGGCGGTCGGCCTGGCCACACGGTGCGAAGCCTGCCCTGGGCAGAGCACTGCAGCTGACAGGATTGCCGCGTGCCAGCGAGAGCTACAGCCTGCAGAGTGCTGCAGCGCTCTGTTGCTTGCGTGCCGCGGCTTGCCGCAATGCCATGGCCTCTTCGGTCGCAGCGGCCCCTTCCCTGCTGCTTCCGCTGCAGAGCAAGTTGCCCTCATCAACTCCGATCCAGGCTGGCGCAGTATGGGCACAAACTAGTGAATCTCCTAGTTTTGGCTCTCCCGTGAGCCGGCAGGCCCGGCTGCCTGCAGGGGCGTGGCAATCTTTGCGCAGCACCATGGCGGGAGCTGGCAGCCGGTGGCGGCCCTAGCACACGTCAGCCTGCCGGCGCCGCTGCTGGCGCTCAGCAGCGAGGGCGGCCTGCTGGCTGCCTCAGGTACGGCTGGGGCTGGGCGGTGCCACCGGCCTTCTTCGGCAATCTGCTCAGCGTTCGTTTCTTTCACAAGCAACCTCTGAGTGTCGCTGAGCCACCCGAGTCTGGTCCGCTGCAGGCTCGCAGCTGTGCGCCTTCAGCGAGCGCCTCGCGCCAGAGCTGGGGAGCCATGACGAGGACAGTCTGGCGCTGCGGCTGCTGACCGCCGCCGGCCCCCGCCCGGAGTGGCACCCCGAGCTGCTCGCGCTGCTGGTGGCGCGTGGCCGCTTTGGCGCGGCGGCTGCAGCGCTCAGGGCCGGCCTGGAGCCTGCGAGACAGGCGAGCCACCTCGTCTTGATGGCTGCAAACGCGTCCTCACTGCTCGACGGCCTGGCAACTTGCTGCATGTACATGTACTGGATTGCACAGAGCATGAAGCAGCATGCCCATTTGTCGCCCTGTGCGCTCAGGGCAGCTGCCGCTCTGCGGGTGAGGCTCGTGCGACTGTGGGCGCGGCAGGTATTGCCATGGTTGCCCTGCTTTGCCCGGCTGCGCCTCCAGTGCATCGTGGCATTGGCATTCAGGCGCAGCGGTGGCACAAGAGAACTGCCTGGATTCCGTCTGCCGCTTCCGCCCGAGTGGGACCGAGGTAGCCTGAAAGCAGACCCTTAAAGCATGTTTGTGACACGTCCGCAGGAGGGCGGCCAGCTGGCAGCGCCCGCGCTCGATCCGCAGGCGCTGTGGGGAACGGGCCTGCGCGACTGGGCAGGCCAGATACACAGCTGGCAGCCCGCGGCCGAGGCGAAGGCAGCGAGCGGCACGAGTCAGCAGGGAGACGCAGCCGGCAGCACGGACGGCCAGCAGCCAGCCGCGGCTGCGGCGACAGCTGACCCCTTTGCGTTCGATGCTTCGGCATTTGGGGAGCCGCCGCAGCCGAGCCAGCAGCCGGCAGCCTCTGCGGATCCCTTCGCATTTGATGCCTCGGCGTTTGGGGAGGCGCTGCCGCCGCAGCAGAGCCAAAAGCAGCTGGCAGCTGCTGCCGACCCCTTTGCCTTCGATGCCTCCGCTTTTCAGGAGCCAGGGCCGGGGCCAGACCGCAGCCAGCAGCCGGCCGCAGATCCCTTTGCTTTCGACGCCTCCGCATTCCAGGCGGACGCCGCTCTGGGCCAGAGTCAACCGGCAGTCGCTGCGGCCGACCCCTTTGCCTTCGATGCTTCCGCCTTCGAGGCGGAGGGTGCGCTGGGACGGGAACAGCCGCCGGCCTCGTCGGCCGCAGCGGACCCCTTTGCCTTCGATGCCGCCGCCTTTGCGGATCCACAGGCCCTGGGCCCGCCGGCCCCAGCTGCTGCTGCTGCTGCTCAGCCGCAGCCGCAGCCAAGCAGCAGCGGGCGGAAGCAGCCGGCAGCCGCCGGCTCCAGCCCAGCTCCCGCGGCAGCAGCCAGCTGTCAGCGTGAGCAGCCTAGCATGCTGCAGCCGCGGCAACGGCCGGGCCATGCCAGAGGCACTGCCAAGCCGGCCCCGCCCCGCCATCAGCCGCTCTCCGAGCAGGAGCTCGCGGAACTGGAGCGGGCGCTCGCGGCTCGCGACTCAGCAAGCGTCGAGTCTGAGGCCGAGGCGGAGGCGCCCGAGGCTGCCCCTCGCAGCCTGGGCGGCCTTGCGCTGGCTGCTGAGGACGCCGAGCAGGTCTGCTGCTGCGGCCCGCCTGGCTGCGCCTGCACCGCACCTGATGCCTTGCAAGCCTAAAGGCTGCTGCGACGCAGCCTGCTGGCTCTGCCACCTGCTGCCCTGACACAGCAGCTGTCCTTGAACAGCTCCGCTGATTGCTCCGGCGCCGGCACAGGTGCTCGGTATCAGCCAGGCGCTCGCGGCCGCCGGGCCACAGTCGCTGGCTGCAGCGGCTGCACTGGACGGCCCGGGGCAGCACGCCGCAGCCTGCCTGCATGTATGCGCCTCCCTCCCTTCCCTTTCCTTCAAAGGTGCTGCTGGGGGGTTTAGAGGCCGCAGCTGCTGGACGCCTGCCTTTCAGACGCAGAGCAGCGGCTCGCATGGCTCTGGCTAGCTGCGCAGCCAGCCAACCCGCCTGCTGGCTCTGCATTTGAACCCGTGCATTGCTGTTCCCGTGCATGCTGCAAAAGACAACAAGTAGAGAGTCGCTCCTCACATTATTTACTCTGCTCAAGATCCAGCGTGCAGCAGACGCATCAGCTGAGCCGCAGCGCCCGCCTGCAGCTGGCTGTGCTGGACAGCGGCAGGGGAGCGAAGCAAGGCGAGAGCGGCTGGGCCCAGCGCTACCTGGGGCTGCTGCCGGGGCACGGCACGGACGCAGTGCTGTGGGCGTTGCTGTCGGAGACGCACGCGCCGCTGCTGGCCCACTGCGCCGCCGTGGTGAGGCCCAGCACGCCACAGAGCGCTGCTCGCCGCAGGCCGCCTTTTGCTCAGCGATATTCATGCGTTGGACGATTCAGGGAGAGTCGATGCAGGCGTTTTGCCAGCAAACAAGTGTGGCATTGTATCACACATCGCCCAGCTCGGAGCGTTGCCCACATTCCAGGAATTCAATCTGTTATTTCAAGACTGACTTGATATGCCCGCGCACTCTTGAGAGGCGCACAATGTGCCACGGCGGCTTACCCTGCTACCTCACCCGCCCCCCTTTTCCTCTGTGTAATCAGGGGTAAGCAGCGCCACAGCGTATCGGCTGCGGGGATCTGACCTGAAGTGCTTGCCAACGGGAGCAGATCCCGCCCGAGGCGGAGGCCGGGGAGGCGGCCGGGCCCAAGTACGACTTCACCAGCCGAGGCGCCAAGACGCTGGACCTCGGCTTTGGTCCCCGTGGGGCAGCGCGGCCGCCGGCCGACTCGCTGTCCTGGGGACAGATGCGGCAGGCACGGCTGCTCTCCATCTCTCATTCTTTCCTCCCCTCCCATGCATTCCATGCAGCAGGAGGTGCGCCCATTGCTAGAATGCTGACAACAAGCCATGCCTTACAGCCCTCGAGCCGAGCATCAGGATTACCCTGTGCCTGGGTCAGCAGACAGGTCGTTTGCTCACACCTCTTCCCCAGGCATCAGCTGCGGCAACACTCAGGAAATGGAGCTCCAGGATTGCCCTTCGCCTGCAGCCACAGCGCAGCTAGTCCAGCAGCATCAGCAGAGACAGCCATTTCCCTGCCATGCCGCGCACAGCGCTGAGCCGCGCCGCTGTCCAACGCAGGCCGGCGTCGGCTTCTGGCTGCGGGACGCTGCAGCTGTGCGGCAGCACGCGGAGGCGCTAGCAAAGTCGCGCTTTGCTGCCAGCCGGGACCCGGGCAGCGCGGCGCTGCTGTATGCCGCGCTCGGCCGCACGGCGCTGCTGCAGGCGTGCTCCCCTCCCTGGCAGACGCCCCCTGCGTGCCAGTCATCTGTCTGCAGCAAAGCTGGCGGCTCGCGCTGCAACAGTCACTGGGCTGCCAGTGGTTGAGGCACTGATGGTCCCTTGGACAAAGTTTGTCTGTTTATAGCTTGTCCATTCGCTGCCGCCTGCTGCTTTGCCTGCGCGTGTCAAGCAGCAGGCATGCCAGCTCCTTGAAGGCTTCCCAGCCCCGCTGTCTCCACTCTTTCAAAAGACTGAATGTGCGTTTGCGATGCTCTGCCCAGGGCCTGTTCCGCTCCGCCGGCCAGCACAAGCAGGCAGACTTTCTGGCGCGCGACTTTGGGCAGCAGAAGCACCGCGAGGCCGCCTGCAAGAACGCTTTCGTGCTGCTGGGCCAGCACCGGCACGAGCTGGCGGCCGCCTTCTTTGTGCTGGGTGCGTGCCTCACAGCCGCCGCAAACCATGGCTGCAGCAGCAATGCAGATGCCTGCCAGAGGCTGCTCACATGCAGTGGCAAGAGGCGCTCCTCTGATCCCTGCGGGGCTTGCATTGTGAGCGGGCTCTTCAACAGAGCTCCCACAGAGAGCCTGCTTACTAGCGCTCTAATCAACTAAGGCGGCAGGCAAGCCTAGCGGCTAGCAGAGCTCCGCAGCGGGCAGGCTGCTTGGTGTGAGGCTGGGAAAGAGCCGCTGCCCCTGCACAGTAGTGTGCATGCCATCTGCTGCGGTTCTGCCAGCCAGGCACTCAGACTAGCGACTGTTGCGGCTGCAGGTCGGGCGCAGTGGGATGCAGTGGGCGTCTGCGCCCACGAGCTGGGCGACCCGCAGCTGGCGCTGCTGCTGTGCCGTCTGCTGGAGGGGGAGGCGGGGCCGCTGCAGATGCGCCTGCTGCAGCAGGACCTCATCCCTGGTGCTCCCCTCTGCCCCTTTGTTAAGGCTGCAGGCCGGCTCAGAGGAGCCCTGTCTGGCTGGTGCACAGTAGCCTGTGCTTATGTTCTGGTCGAGGGGCAGGCCTGGCTTGCCGACAGACGCGGCAGCTGCCAGTGTTGAGGGCTGCTCGCTGCCACCCAGCAGGCAATGCAACGAACCGGGCTGCCATGCAGGCGCCGAGGAGGCGGGGGAGCAGGAGGCTGTGGCTTTGCTGCGCTGGCTCGCGGGCCAACAGGCGGCCGCCGTCAGCGCCCTGCTGGCGAGGTGGGGGCCCGCGCTGCCGGGCGCTGCGGCCGGCCCTGTTGCGCGGCATGCGGGCAGGCTGGAGCTGCTGCAGCATCTGACGGCGGCTGCTGGCGCGGCCGCCGACGAGGCAGCCAGGCAGGCTGCCGGATTGCGGCGGCTCTGTGAGGGCTGGGCGGGCGCGCTGGAGCTCGCAGGAGCGCCAGGTGCGCCGCCCGCCTGCCGGCAGCCTTTCACAGTGCCTGGTACAGGCTGTGGGCATGTGAGAGTGCTTTGCGGTCCAGCACTGAAGCTGCTTGGGCGCACCCTCAGGCGGGCAGTGCCTGGTCCTGCTGCTGCTAATAACAAATGTTTTTCAAACAAATTGATTCAGTCTTTTGATGCTGTGACTTTACCACATTTGCCAGGCGCAGGCTCTGAGCACCTGCCTGTGGTCGTCGTGCAGGCCTGGCGCTCGAGGCGCTGCAGGTTGGGGACGCACTGCAGCCGCAGACAGGCGGCCCGGACCCCGGCAAGGCGGCCTGGAAGCACCGGCTGGCGGCGCTGTCGCTTCTTCGCTGCCTGCCGCCCGGCGGCGCTGCTAGCGGCAGGGACTGGCGGCCGGCACTGGAGCAGGCTGTGGCAGCCTACAGGGTGAGCGGACCAGTCTATGCATGCAGCTGGCAGCCCTTTTGTCTGCTACTATCAGCTCGCTCAGCCATGCTAGCCTTCGCTGTAGCAGGCTGTGGCATGTGGCGAGCTGAAAGCAGGGTGTGCCCCCCAGGCGGCTTACTGCGAGCTGGAGGCTGGCCCGGTGGCGGAGCTGCTGCAGCGCCTGTCACTGCGGCTGTGGCCGCCCACGCCGCCGCCTGCTGTGCCGCGGACGGAGCCCGGCACGCCGTCAGAACGGTTCAGCCACGCCTCACGGCACAGGCGCGGCTCGCAGCCAGCATCATGGAGAATGCCCCGCTAGCTGCCTGCATTCAGCAGTCCTGCAAGACGCACGCTGCGTAGCCCTCGTTGGTTTAAAATGCTTGGCGCCCCAGATGATTCCTTCAGACTCTTGTCTGCCTTGGTGCAGGAATGTGCTGGGCGGTGGCCGTGAAATCGCGGAGGGCGGCAAGCTCTTTGGCGAGGGCTACGAGCTGCTGCGGCTCGACGACAAGCTGCACGACATCTGCGCCGCCAACTCAGGTAACGAGCTCTGCTCCCCTTCTCCAGCCCTCTTGCCTCCGCAGGCACAGGAGCATGACTGTGCGTGCTGCTGCAGACCCGGGCGACTGGGGCGCGCCGCACGCGGAGTGGCGGCCGCTCGTCGCCGCGAGCGCGCGGCACGGCCTGATCGACGCGGAGGTGGCGCCGGCGCGTGGCGCGCCCGAGGACCTGTTGTCATCCGCGACCTCCGAAAGCAGCCACAAGGCGCGCCGCTGCGCGGCCTCGCGCTTGCGGCAGTTCCGGCGCAGGCCCGAACCTTACGCACCTCGCGCGCGACGCAGGGCTCGACGTTCTCGGCGCTGCTGTCGGAGATGCTGGACGCGTGGCGGTGGCCGCAAAGCCCTTGGGAGCTTGTCGCGCCGCTGCCGGAGCCGGGCGGGGGCGGAGCGGAGCCGCCGCCGCCCCCGCCGCCCAGCTCGCCCACGCACCGGCGTGACCACGTCGCGACCGCCACGCTGGCCGCGCACCCCTACCGCCCCGTCTTCCTCTCCGGTCCGCCCGCTCCCCCTCCTCATCAAGCTCTGAACGGGGAGCCGAGTTGCAATTTTGAGTGCTGAGCTCGGGCCGCTGGCAGGCTCCGCGACGGGCGAGATCTACCTGTGGCAGTTTGGCCGCAAGGCGCCGACCGCCGGCTACACGCCGCTGCCGGCCTCGGCCGTCCCCCAGGCGGCTGGCTCGCTGTTCTCCGCGCCCGCCCGCAGCTGGCACGCGGATGGCGGCGTCAATTTTGCCCAGTGGGGCCAGCCGCAGTCGGTGTGCCCCCTCTCTCTCTCCGCTTTCAAGGGTATTCTGTGGACGAAAGAGCCAGCAACTCGGTGTTTTGTTGAACCACAACTCCCTGCTTCCAAGGGCCGGCTTGCGCAGGTTGCCGTGCCGCTGCTGCAGCCTTCGGAATCAAACAGAAACCTAGTCTGCAGCGCACGCCTGTCCCATGCGCGCAGCCACTTCGCTTGAGGAGGCCACGCCTCGCTCGCAGGTGCGCTTCAGCGAGTGCGGCGAGCGCTTTGCTGGCGTCGGGGAGGGCGGCGTTGTCGCGACGTGGCGAGTGGATGCGCCTCGGCTGGCCGCCTCGGACACCGGCTGGCTGGGGCGGGCGGACTGGTGCCACCAGGCGAGCCCAGCCCCTGCAGCCCAGCCCCAGCTGACTTGGCAAAAGACCCCAATTACAAGCTGCGATGGCACTTTGGATCCAGCCGGTCCCCTTTCGGGGATGTGCGGCTGCAAAGAACTCGCCTGGCATTGCCGCATCTGGCTGTCCTCCAGAGTCCGGGTTGAGCAAATCGCACGCAGCGAAATGCTGCCACGAGCGGCCGCGGCGCTGAAGATGCTGCTCCCTCTTCGCCTGCGCCTCTCACAGCCACGGCTGCAGCCTCGACTTTCATCAAACTCAGATCACCATGCCGCTTCCGTTCAGCAGCCACACTGGCTGACTGCACCTCTCGCTCCTGGCAGGGCCTGACGAAGCGAGGCGTGGACGTCACGTTCGTCGGCGGCTCCACCAGCGTCCTCGCGGTCGGCGGCTTCTGCCAGGCGGGCGGCAACATCGCCGTCTGGGATAGCCTGGCGCCGGCCACCGCCGGGCCGATCGCGCGGCTGCGGCACCACGCCAACATGGTCACCTCGCTGCTGGTTCGCCTCCCACTCCGCCCTGTTGTTGATTGGTGTGCTACAGTGAAGTCAGCAGCCGGCAGTCACTGTGATTTTGGCGCAAAGAATCAGGCTTGGGCCCATTTGGAGGGCTGGCGTCCCAATAAACACCTGCCAGGGCAGGGCTTGGCAGCAAGGAAAGCTGGCGGAAACCAGCTGACCGGACTGCTTTCTTTTGTCATGGCAGCATTTCAGCCTTTCCATGTGTTCTCGCCACCCTGCACTTCTGCCGATCTCTTCGGCAGCTGTGTCCAGGATTGCATCCAGGCAGTCAGTGGCTCTGCCGCCCGCAGGCGCTGCCGGACGGCGCTGTGGTCACGAGCGCCGACGAGACGGGGCTGGTGGCGGCCTCCGACCTGCGAGTGCTGGGCGGCGGCGAGGACAGCCGCCGCTCGCTGCTGTGGCAGGTCCGCAGCCCGGCGGGCGGCGTCACCCGCACGGCTCTCGCCTGCCGGCCGGACGACGGTGCGGCCCCCTCCCCACCTCTGCCCGGCCTTGCGCCGTTGCCAGCGCTGCAGGGCACGAGTCGGGGCACCGCTTGCTGGCATGTGATGTCAGCTGCCTGCCAGGGCAGCCTGGCGACACACGGTTGCAGCGGAGAGCCACACCTCTGTGCCTGTTCCTTCCGCTGCGGTGCGTCCGTCTCGGCAGCGCCGGCTTGCCGCACTGCAGCGAGCAGTTTTTTGGCAGCACAGCGTGTTCTGCGCCCCCTCTCCTGCCTGCTCTTTGCCGGTGGATGCAGCCCGTGGCTGGCCTGTTTGCAGTTCGCCTGCCTGCGATTGAGGCACGGATCTGCCGCCTGTAGGCTCGCTGCTGCTGGTGACCGGCAGCCGCACCGGCAGCCTGGCCGTCTTTGAGCTCGAGCGAGGCAGCCTGCTGCAGGCGATGCCTGCCGACCCAACCGCCAGTCAGCGCAGCAAAGGTGCCTCCTTCCCCTGCCAGCGCTCTGCAAGACCGCATGGCAGCTGCCGAGCCTCAAGGCTGCCGCTCGCGGCGGCCATCATCTGGCTGACTGCGTGCTGCTATACGCCAACTCCATGGGAACTTCGGGGCCGAGAAACTTGTTGTGAAGCTGATGGAATCTCTCAGGCTTGAAAATGCGCCAAGCCGCACGGCGCTCTGCCTGCAGGCCGCGGGCTGTTTGGCAGCAGCCGGCAGGGCGGCGCCAGCCCTGTGACCGGCCTGGCTGTCTGCCCGGAGGGCATCGTGGCCTGCTGCTACCACGGCAGCATCCATGTGCACCCCTTCCTGGTGTGAGCCTGGCTGATGCAGAGACGCTTGCTCTGTGCCACCAGCCGAATGTTTCGCTGCTTTGGAACACATGTGAAACGCGCCTTGTCGCTTGCTGACGGATTTCAGCTGCTCGTAAAATTCCTGTAAGCAGTGCCTCTATCGTAGCAGCTCCGATATACACACTCCTTGGCCACAGATAGCTGTTCTACTGACTTGCAAGCAGCTTACAATTTGTTGCCGCACCACCACCTTGCCAGAGGCAGCAGCTGTCTCCTGTGCAGCACTTGTGGCTAGCAATTGGGCTGCAGCGATTCTTGTCTGCAGCAGCCCGGGCGCGAAGCTTCTCTGCGGCACGTTTCCGTAGCATTGCAATGTTGATTGAGGGCCAAAAAGCAAGTTCAAAGCGGCGACCAGCAGCAGCAGCAGCAGCGCGGAGGAATCACGCCGTGGCGGCAGGCTCCACTGGGGCCTTGGCAGCTGTGGAAGCCCCAGCAGCAGAAGCGGGCTCAGCCTGTGCCTGGGCAGCCACAGGGGCAGCGGCGGGAGCCTTGACGATGTCCCACTTGGCCAGGCGGGCGGCGAGGTACTGCTGGTGCTGCTCGGGCGTCTGCATGCGGTCCCACTCGAAAAAGGGGACGCCGAGGCCCCGGAAGCCCTTCGCCGCCAGCAGGCGGTTGCGCAGCAGCGTGGGGCCCAGCGGGCGGTGCGGCGGCAGCGCCGTGAAGTGGCTGTTGCCGTCGGCTTCGATGGCGAGCGGCCGGCCTGCGGAGGGGGCAGCCGCGCATGCCAGGCCTGAGCACACTTCCAGCCACAAAATCCTCGTTCAGAGGATGTTCCAATTGTTTCTAGGCGTCAGTCGATGGTCGTGCCAATTCTCACCACATGCGTACAAGAAACCAGCATGCAACGCTCCAGCAAAGCCTGGATTCAAAGCTGCTATCAAACGCGCCAGGTAAGGTTTCCAGACTTTCAGCTGCAAGCCGTGAAGCAGAACCTTCTGTGGGCCTTGTGAGGGCAGCAGTCAGAGGAGTGCGCCGGGGAAGTTAGTGGGGTGGCGGTTCACTGTCGGGGCAGCGGGCGACGATGTCCACGCACAGCAGCCCGTCCGGAGAGGCGACCTCCAGCGCGTGCGGCACGCCCAGCGCGGCCAGCGCAGCCGACACCTCCTCGTGGAACCTGCGGGCCGCGGCTGCCTCAGCGCCGCGACCGGCTGGCAGCCTCTGTGGCAAACAGCACATGCGCGGCCAGTCGGCAATTGAGTGTGTAATTTTGCGCGTTTTACTTCTGTCTTGCCATTCAAGGGCGCGCCGGTGCGAGGAGCTGCATGGTTTGTGGCAAGGCAAAGGCAGTGGGCATGATGCGTGGCAACAGGTGGCAGCCCAGGATTGACGCAGACGAGGCCGGCGTTGGAGTGGTTGGGGGCCTGACCTCGACAGCACCACGTCCTTGTCGAGCTCCTGCGCCCGTGCAGCCGCCGCCACTGCCGGTGGCAGGCCGCCGCTCCCGGCAGCTGTCCGGTCCAGCAGCGGCAGCACGGCCTCCGCCTGCCGCATCAGGCAACAGCAGTCAGCCTTGCCGGCTGTAGGAGCCTGAAGCTCCAGGCTGGCGCCACCAGCCGGCAGGAGGCTGCACCCTGCTCCTGCCTTGCACTGCCTTGCATCCCTCCCAGCCGATGTCACTGCCAGGCTGCCATTGCCTCGCAAGCAGGCTGCCGCACAACGCAAGGAGACGCTGCTGTCAGGCCACTGTTCAGAGCTGCTCTTGTGGGCGGCTCAGGAGGGCGGCTGTGGGAGGGAGGCAGGCGGCGCGCCGTCAGCAGCTGCCGCGCGTGCGTGCTGCTCATGCAGGCGGCCGCGTCGAACGCCGCCAGCCGCGCGCCCAGCTGCGCCATCAACGGCGCCCGCAGCGCGCCCAGCACCGCCAGCGCCCACAGCGTGTTGCAGACCTGCGGACAGGGCGGCCGGGCGCTCGGGCGTTGGGAGGAACAGCGCTGGCATGTGTGCATACACAAGCAGCAGCGGCGCTGCCTTGGACTGCCTGGATGGACCATTTTGTGTGCTGGTTTCGCTGTCGGCAGGAGGCCGGGCACTGAGCCTGAGAGCACAGCTGCCAAACGCGGCGTGCATGACCCACCAGAGCCTCTCGGCAGACCGCTCAGCAAAGCACAATCTTGCGGTGAGAGCGGCGGCAAGGGCCGGGGAGCTCGCCTCCTGGAAGCTGCCGGAGGCGGCGACGACCCCGACCAGGCCCTGCAGCGTGCCCGGCGGGAAGGCCGGGCGGCCGAGCGTGGCGGCCGCAAAGAGGATGAGGGACGCGTTCTGCGAGGCGAGGGCCGGCAGCCGCTCGGGCAGCTGCCGCAGCACCTCCTGGAACAGCCTGGCGGCGGCACGGAGCAAATGTCAGGCCCCGCCAGCAGCTGTTCTGCCGGCACATGTGGCTTGGTACTGCCCCAGGGAAAAGGGAGTGCCTCCGGGGCACCGAGTCGGCTGACAGCTGCACCCTTCCTCGGCGGCCATGCTGGTGCCTCGGCTGTCCGCTCCACAAGCTTGCACGTGAGCCAGCGCTGCCGGCAGTGCAGTGTGACACCGTCAAGCCTCCCAGGCGGCGTGTGAAGCAGGCCGGCTGCCGTGCAGCGAACTTTCGCAGCAGCAACCGCACAGCCGGTCTCTCCTCCCTGGCCCCGCACCCCTCACATGCTGCCGCCCCTGCTGCCAGCGAGCCAGAGAAGAGGCTGTGCCTGCCGCCGAGCGGGTCCAGCCGCAGCCGGCTGTAGGCCCTCAGTATGAGCGCCGCGTCCTGCCCCCAGACGCCCGCCTGCCCGCCGGGACCGGCCAGCAGGCGGGCCGCGGCGGCCGCCCAGGGGCCGTCGAGCCGCTGCAGCAGGGCGGGCGGCGGCTGCACGTCCAGCGAGGAGGCGCCCCACAGCACGTTGGTCAGCGTCTGCAGGTTGCAGGCCTCCAGATGGCGGTCCGCCTGCGAGGCAGGGTGCAGCTTGTCAGCTTCCTCGAGAGAGAAGTTTATTCGTTGTGAAGGAAACAACAGATACATAGTCAGACAGTGCTGAGCGCACGCTCGGCAAGGGACGCTTGCTGCGCATAGGGCGGGGCATGCAGGCAGCAAGGTGGACTGCATGCCCCGCCAACGGGCACACGCCCTGCCTGCTCGCGGCAGCCAGGCACAGCCCGCAGCCACGCATGCACCGCGCCGCGCTGCAGGCAGCCGCTGGCTGGCTGGGCCACGGTGGGCAGCACGCCTGCTCCAGCGCGGCCAGCACAAGCCGCCCCTGCAGCGGCGAGGCGCCCAGCTTGGAGCAGGCCAGCGCCAGGCCGGCGGCCGTGACGGCCGTCGCCTCCGGCATGCCCGCCAGGGCGGCGGTGCCGAGCGTCTCGAGCGTGCGCTCGCTGACCGGCTGCCCCGCGGCGCCGGCCGCCCACAGCAGGTTGGCGACGTTCTGCGCCGTCACCTCGCTCCCGCACTGCAGACAGGCGGAAAGAGCTCGCATGCTGGTGTGGGAAGGCAGGCCTTGAGATCAGACTGTGGACGATGGAAGCTTGCTCCGCTGGGCTGCAGAAGGCAGTAAGCAGAGCCGCACAAGGTGGCGGCCGAACTGCCTGCTCGCGACCGAGGGCGGCTCGCAATCGTGCTGACCTACTGGCTGGTGCTCGAGAGATGCGCGCAGGCAGGGGAGTGGCTGCAAGGGGGCTGTTGCAGGCAGACAGCGGCGGGGCGCAGGAGGGGGGCGGATCACCTCGACAGCGCGGGCCAGGCCGGAGCGGAACAGGTCGCCCGCCTGGGGCCCGCTGAAACCGAGCTTGGCAAAGCTCATGAGCAGGTTCGCGGCCGCCTGCGGCGTCGCCTGCGGCATGACGAGCACCGACTGCCCAGCGGCCGCCGCCAGGAAGGCCGGGCTGCAGCGGTGGCCTATGGCAGCCGCCGCGAGCGTCAGATTCGCGAGCTGCTTGGGGCCGAAGCGGTCCAGGCACTGCCCGGCGCAGCGCTCGGCCGCCGCCAGCAGGCGGCCCTCCAGCGGGTTGGTGCCGAGGCGGGCGTAGCCATACAGGCTGCAGGCGGCGGTTGGATTAGAGGCACATCAAACGCTTGAAGGGGTGAGACGAGGGGTGCTGGGGGGCGTCGATGCGGGGGCATGCTACGAGAAGCGTGCGTCTTGTGGCTGGACTCGGCGCGGCTCGGTCTGGCTGCAGACACGTGAGCGGTCTTTGCAATCGACACCAGGCTTGCAAGCAGGCGAGCAGGGTTGCTGCGCTTCCCTCGTGAGTGAGGACCAGGCGGCGACTGCGAGGCGATGGGGAATCTGACAGAAGCCGCTGCTCCTGCTCCTCCGTCAGAAGCTATGAGACCTCCCTCGGCATTCGCACGCACTCTACAGCAGCAG
>BHFV01000442.1:352-24974 GCA_003568905.1 Trebouxiophyceae sp. KSI-1
TAGAAGGACAGAGCGAAAGACTCTTAGAGAGACAGAGTGAAGGTCTCGTAGCGCGCGTGCTAGAGTGCGAGTCTGGTAGCGTGCGTACTGGACACATCTTGGACTGGCTGCTGCGAGCTGCTGCAGCAGTGGCGCAGCCTCCCATCCGCTTGCTTCGCCCGCTGCCTGCTTAGGAGCGCTCAGGTGTGTGCCTGGACCTTGCCGAGAGCTTGGTAGCGAGAGGGATTGGCGAGTGCGCTGCTGGTTGTTTTGCACAGACTGCGCCCTTGTGAGGTGGGCCTCAGAAGGCATACAGACGGAAAGCAGCTCAGCTCACAGACCAGGGGGCTTGCCAAAACCGCCGCGAGGGGCTGCAGAATCGAATGGACAGCGGAACACTCTGACACACTTCGCACGCACACACAGGCCCGCACCCACGCAGGCCCTCGCCTCATACACTCGAGGTCTGTTTCTGGCAGAGGAGCTGCTGCTGCTGCTGCCGCCACCGCTGCAGGGACGTCACCACAGCGGCCCATAACCTACACGAATCGCAACCACAGGCGTCAGCACAAGTGAACCCTCGTGCGGCCTTTCATTCTTTCTTTTTCTTTTCCTTTCTTTGTTCCGGTCCGCACCTCTCGCAATCCGGTCTCCCCTGGCTGCTGTCCCCGGCTGCTGCCTTGGCTCCCCTGCCCTTATGCGACCAATCAGGCTTGCAACGCAGCCGCAAGCCTTCAGCCCGCCGCCTGAAGCTGCGCCCAGGCCCCCTGCCCCCGGTGCAGCGCTAATCCACCTCTGAAGCCCGGCCGCCGGTCCTCCGAAGCCAGCACGCTCGCAGCCAGCTCGCCGCCGATCGAGTGGTCGATGCCAGCTCCGAAATCCGGCTCGGGCGGCGCGCGCGGCTGGCTCGGCAGCCCTGCGGCTGCGGCAGCCTGCCTGTCAGCAGAGCCAGCTCTACGCCTGCCCGGCTCGCAAGATTGCGCCCAGAACTGCGACGACTGCAGCAGCCAGGCTGCCGGCGGAGCTGCTGCTCTGATTCTGTGAGCAGTGACGAGCAGTGGAGCGCAGGCCGATCTTCTGCCTCGCAGCCTGCAGCCTGCAGCACTTCACGGGAGGAGAAGAGTCCCACCCAGCGGCTGCGGCCAGGAGGCGCCCGGCAGCGAGCCGGCAGCCAGCGAGGCCCCCGGCAGCGGCTGCGACGTCCAGATCTGGCTGCCGGGTGCTGCTAGGGAAGGCAGGCCCGGCCCGGGCGCCCAGGGGTCCCTCTGGGCGGCGGCAGCGGCCAGCCCGCTGGCGCTGTGCGACGGCGCCGCCGCTGCAAAGGCACTGAATGCCGCCGCGGCTGCGCCGCCGCCTTCGAGCAGGCTGCCCCGCTGCTGTCCGGCTGCTTGGAGCGCCGGCGGACGGTCTAGCCAGCCCTGCGGCCGCTAGGATGGCAGGCTTCAGGCCACGAGGCCGCGCGACAGAGCCGGGCTGCGAGTATCGCCAGGCGGCAGCGGAGAGGAGAAAGCACCTGCAGGAACTGCTGCGGCAGCTCTGGCACCCGCTGCTGCTGCTGCTGCTGCGGCGGCGGCGGCGGCTGCTGCCAGATGCGCGCCGCCGGCGGCAGGCTGCCCTGGCTCTGCGCTTGCGACAGCCTGCCTGGCAGCAGCCCCTGGCTGGGCGGCAGCGCCCCCGCCGCCTCCGCCCTGCTGGCTGCTGGGACGAAAGCCGGCGGCGGCGTCCAAGGCCTCTGACCCGCCTGCGACTGACTCTGCAGCGGCACGCGTGCGGTGGCAAGCGGCGGCGGCGGCGGCGGATGGCTGTGCTGCTGCAGCTGCTGCCGCTGCGCTGCCTGGCCATTGGCACGTGCGGCATTGCCCTGCGGCCCCAGCTGCTGCTGCTGCCGTTGCTGCGGCTGCTTGGCAGGGAGGCCGCCCTGCCGCTGCGCCTGCGGCACACAGCAGGCACCGGGCTCACTCGCGGGCAAGCAGCTTGCTGCGCTGACACCCCTCCGTTCCTGAGCAGACCTGCGCGCCCTGCTCCTGCCGACATGCCACAGCTGTGAGCGTTTGGGCCGGGAGTGGCAGGAGCCGCACCTTTGCAGCAGCGGCCGGCGGCGGCGGCGGCGGCAGCAGCGACGGCGGGGCATCTGCGGCGGCGGCAGCCCGCTTTGGCGTGCGCGAGATTCCGGCGGCCGCAAGTGGCTTCTCGACCCGCCGCCCGCGCTCCAGACGCTGGCCGCCAGTCGCCTGGCTGGCGCCGCCGCTGCAGGCGGCGGCCGCGCGAGCTCAGACTCGCGCGCTTGTTTTGCCTGATATATATATTTTTTATATATCAATTGATTTGTTTTTTATACCAAGCTGGATGGACATGAAAAATATCAAGCATGTTTTTTTTATTTTTTCAAGTTTGTTTGCCTGGTATTTTTATCTCTATGTAATCAATCAATTTTATACCTGACTTATGCGTTTTTTTGGAATTTCAAATCATTACTCCATCTTTAAATATTGTTGTTCAGACTCCGAGCTCAGCCTCGGCTGCAAGCCGCTCCCGTGCGCGCGTGGGGCACAGCTCGCTTGCTGCTGACCCAGCCGGTGCCTTTGGGCCGAGACCTGCCTCCCTAGCCGACCACGGATTTGGGCATGGAGTGCAACTTACAACGCAGTCCAAACAAACTTTAAACTAAACAAAACTGATTGAATTGAATTGATAATCAAGCTAATTAAACTGAACTGAACTGGACTGGACTGGACTGGACTCGACTGAACTGAACTTAACTTAACTTTACTAAAATAATCTAAACTAAACTAAACTGATAGATAATTCTGATGAAGGGACTATCAACGGCTGCTGTCACTCGCAGCCCTCGCAAGTCAGCAGGGCAGCACTGCGATGCCCCTTGGGAATGCCGGGAAGTGCCAGGAAGACAGGAATTCTGAAACCCCCACCATTGCGCCCGCTCATGCGAACCATACAGTCTGAAGTGAAGCAGAAATAAATGACGTTGAAAGAAAATCTATCATTATTGATCATATTTCTAAATTATTTATAGAATATTAGAATATTAGAATATTATATTTCTATATATCCAGGACTATGAATGTTGAGTGACTAATAAAGTCTGTACGTAGCACCTGTAGACGGGAACCGCAGGAGGCAGCTGCAGGGGACTCGCCTGGCTGCGCCGGCTGCCCGAGCAGGCTGGGCTGGCGGCTGGGGCGGCGGCGGCGGCGGTGGTACAGCGGCAGTGGGCCGGGGGGAGGGGAGATCAGAGGGCGCCGCCTCATCGGCCGCCTCATCTGCTGACTCAGCATCCCGCTGCCACTCGCCTGCGTTTTCGACGGGCTTAGTCAGCGGCATGACTAAGCCTTTCATCTGCAAGCGCTCGGCTGCCAGCAGGCCCCACACCGACCTGCCGCAGCTTGCAGCCCCGTCTCGAAATCAACAACAGCTCTTTGTATGTTCTCTATCTGCGTAATATGTACAAGTTTACAAACTTGTTGTAAGCAGTACAGTTCTTCAGCGCTAAGCAGTCTATAAAAGCAGTTTCTGCCTCCTGATGCCGCCCGAGCTCCCAGACTGCGGGCTGCGTCCGCACGCCAGGCCAGTGCCTGGAGGGATGAAGGATTGGGGGTGCGCGCCGGCCAGCAGGCGCGGCGACGGCGTCGGCTGCGGCGTGCGCGGCTTGGGCGGCGGCGCGGCGCCTGCCGCCTCCTCCGCGGCGGCTCGCAGCCGCTTGAGCACCTTCTTGCCGTACTTGGCGCTCACGCCGGCGCCGCTGGCCGCCAAGATCTCGGCCTCCAGCAGCTCGGCGGCCGCCGTCAGGGCGGCCTCTGCGCCAGCGTCCGCGCCGCCGCCAGCCTCGCGCCAAGCAGCCAGCGCCTCCAGCCCCGCGGCGGCGGTGTCTTCCAGTCGGCGGCGGGCCCGCGCCTGCGGCGGCACCACCCATGCGCTGTCAGAAGCTGCAGGAGCGCCGACGCGACCTCAAGGGCCCGGGAAAGCAGACACTTCCGCGCGTCGGCTAAGCAGGCAGGGATCCTAAATGTGAGACAGACAGGGATCCGAAATGTGAGGCGTGCAGCCCCTGCCATGCTGCGAGCTGGTGCCATTCATCACAGGCAGCGCCCGCCACCATAGCCTGTGAGAGTGAACCCCGGCCGGCCCATCCCTTCGCCATCCCCCAGCGTTCAGGTAGATCAGGTTCAGGGTTCAGATGGATCAGGGGAATCCGCGCCTGCAGGTCCGCCTGGAGGCTGCCTGCCAGCTCCGCCGCCTCCTGGCCGGCCTCTCGACCTTCCGAAGGTGCCGGCGGCGGCTGCTCCCCTGCCGTGCGGTCCTCTGCCGGCTGCGACGGCCCGGCGGCCTCGCTGCCACCAGGCTCGCGCCGCCCAGCTGCGGCCGCGGGCGCCTCTCTTCCCTCCGCCTGCACAGAGCGGCGCCGCTTAGCGACCCCCCGCAGGCTACCACCCGGTGCACTCCAGAGAGACACACGCTGCGGGAGAGGTCGAGAGGTGTGAGGTTCCTTGCTGTCGCAGAGCACGAGCAAGGAGCTTCCTTGACGGCTGCTCAATGCAGTCGTTGGGCACCCCACATGCGCCGCTTTTGGTGGACGGCAGGACGGCACGGCGGCCACATGCCCGAGAAACCGCTCAGCGCAATGGCAGCCTGCCGCAGACTGCGTAGGTTTGGCAGAATCCGCATGCAACAATCAGGATTTCAATTAGATGTTACGTTACGTAGATGTTAGACGTAACGTAACGTAACGTAACGTAACGTAACGTAACATCTATTGTGATACATAAATAAATCATATGTATATGTGGTGTATTTCGTTCAAATGAAATATGAAATGTAATAGATTTCAATTTTATTCTGATTGCCAGGCTGTAAGGGCGCGCCTGCGGCGGCTCCAGCGGCGTGGCGGCGGTGCCGTTGGAGGCCCCATCGTCGTCCGAGGTCCGTTCCTCCGCTGCCGCCGGCCGTCCCTTGCCGCTGCGCTTCTTCTTCTTGCGCCGCCGCGCCGCGGCATCCTCGCGCCTGCAGCCACGGCAGGTCGGTCGGCGGAGTCAGATGCTGCTGGCCAGTGCACGATTTGGCTAGCAGCCGGATGTGAAAGGAATATATTTGCCCCGGAGCAAAGGAAGGATAGTGCTTCCCAAAGGGCTTGCATTTCACCCGCATGAGCGTCAGCCACAGCAGCATGAAGCACCCTGAAGCACCTTTCACAGTCGTGTGCCGACTCAGCCGTCAGCTCAGCAGTGCGTTCATGCATCAAAGTCGCTACCCGCCATGCAGGCCAATCGGCAGCAGCCGCCCAGAGACGACCCATCCCAACAGACTTTGCAAGTCGCGATGCGATCCCTATCAGCGGGGTCGAAATCCACTTTGAATTCAAAGCAACGCTGTCAAACGCTGGGACTCGAAAAGCGGAAAGGGATTGGTATGGTATGAAAACCGGTATAAATTTCTGTTCCCAACGGAGCGCCCAGCCTTGGGTGGGGGAGGCGCACTCGGCGTCCTCGAGCTGCATCTGCTGCAGCAGCGCGGCCATGTTGGCGTCCGCCACCGCGCCCGCGTCGCCGCCCGCAGGCGCCTCCCGCTGCGGCAGCGGCGGCGGCTTGCCGCCGGCCGCGCGGGCCGCCTGCCCCTCCTGGAAGACCCGCCGCAGCTTTGCCTCGACCAGCTTCTGCGCCAGCAGCAGCGCCTGCCGCTGCGGGGCGAGGCCGCGCGGGGCAATCAGACGCCTCACGGGGGTCCATGGCACCGGGAACCGACAGGCTGCGTGCCGAGAGCAGGCTTGCAGCTGGGGCGGGTGAAACGCATGCATGCCGCCGCAGAGCAAGCTCAGCAGCTTCACAGTGAAGCAGGGACGCTGGGGGGGCGGCTCGTGCTGCAAAGCATGGCGATTGATGCTGAAACCTGGACACAGCCTCGCGGGGCAGGGGGCCAGGGTCGCATGCCTGCTGCCGCGTGGCCTTGCCGTGCTGCCCACACAGCACGAAGGCTGCCGTCGCGCCGTCGATGCCGTCCGCTTTCGCCCGCCAGTCGCAGCCGAGCCGTGCGAGCTCAAACATCATCTCCTTCTTGTTCGCCATCGCCGCATGGTGCATTGGCGTGCCTGCGGCGGCGGGCGCAGGGCTCGGCAGACGGCGGCGTTGAGGAGCACACGTTCGAAGTCGCTCGTTGACGTTCTTTGTTTTTGCCGCCGCTGCACAGGCGACGGGGACGCTCATCACTTCGGTTGGGGGGCCGCACCGCCGACGCTGTCGCGCGCATCCACCGCGCTGCCGAGCGCCACGAGCTGCATGACCATGGCAGCGTCGCCGCAGCCGGCCGCCAGATGCAGCGCGGTCCGTCCCTCCGCGTCCCTGGCATCGACCTGCGCAGCAGCCGCGGCGGGCCGTCGGCACATGCCAGCAGCATGGCCTGCTCGTCCCTTGCGGCCCTGTGTGCATCAGCAACCTTGCAGCGCAGACGGGGCTCCGTTCCTCGCCTCGACTGGCCGGCTTTCTGCGCCGCGGGCGCCGCATGGTTCTTGCCTGGCGCTGATCAGGGAGATGAGCGACGCAGCATGCATCCATGCTCCTGAGGCGACATGCTGCGCCCGACTGCCTGGCTGGCAATGCAGCGCAGATTGGGGGCGGCGGCAGCGGCCTGCCTGCGCTCCGAGGGCCACCATGCGCCGCGCGACTGCCAGCAGGCGGGAGCGGTCCTGCTCCAGCCCGCCCGCCCGCAGCGCCTCGCTTCGCTTCAGCAGCGCGTCCAGGCCGCCGTCGGCGGCGGAGCGGCCCGCCTTGCCGTCTGCAGCGGGCGCCAAGCAGGCTGAGGGGGTCAGCCACTGGGCAGCCGCAGGAAGCTGCTGACTTGGCAGCAGGAAGCTGCTGATGTGCGGCACGGCTGATGCGGTCAGCTGCACGCGCCCAACGGCCTGGAAGAAACCTCAACAAGCGCCTGAATCTCTGGAACATGGCGTGCCATGTCTCGATGGGCTCTCGGAAGGAAGGAATCGTGCGATGCTTGTGCTCGGCCGATGACTCATCACAAGTGCTTCACATGGCACCAACCATGGCAGCTCTCGCGGCTCGCCTTGGAGCAGCAGAGCCGCATCAAGATCACGGGCATTCGGGAGGTGGTTTCTCACCGCCTGACCCCTCTCCACCAGCCTCCTTGCCCTGCCGCTTGGCCGCCCGCTTTATCAGACTCGACAGCCCGCCGCGATCAGCCTCACAGTCAGTCGCGCCCGCGCCGCCTCCCAGCAGGCCGGTGCTCCAGTCCAGGCCGGCGCCCGCCAGCCCTGCGGCCGCCACGCTGGCCTCATTTATTTTTATTTTCTTTATTTACTGCTTTTTATTGCTTTTGTTGCTTTTTCGTTTGTTTATATGTCTTTTACTGGTTTTGCTGTTTTTGCTGTTAATTTTTTGGATTTTGTGTTTTCTTTTATTTTGTTCTGATTTCTCATTAATTAATTTCATTTTGCCCAGACAGCGGGGAGCTTGCGTGCATGGCTGCCTGATGCGTCGCGCGAACCGGCAGCCACAGGAGCATCCCAGCAGCCGAGCAATCGGGCAGCAGCGGCCGGCAGCGCAGTGCTGCTTGGAGAGGGAGTCAGAGGGCGCACCGAGCGAAGCCCAGGCCAGTCCGGTGCGAACAGGCACCTTGCCGTTGCGAGCCGGAGTTCCGCTGCTGAGCGCGAGCTGTGCGGCCGACTGCTGCTGCTGCGTGGACTGCCCGCGCCCGCTGCCTGCACAGGCGGACAGGCACGCACGCCCTGCTCAGGTCACTGGTGAGGTCTGAGCCAGCCAGGCCACCAAGCAGGCCAGCGAGCTGCCGAAAGCACGGGGAGGCAACAGTCGATCGCGGAGGCAGCTCCGTGAGACTCGGCCTGTCCGCACTGCAGCCTGCCAGCGGCCTGTCCTGTCATCAAAGCTGTTGACGAGCTTCCTCCGCAGCCTCTCAGGGCAGCAAAGGGGGGCCCGCACCGCTGGCTGCGCCGCCGCTGCTACTGCCGCTGCCGGATGCGGAGGCGGCGGGCATGGCTGCGAGCGCGGAGTAGGTGCCGTGCGCCGCGTTTTGCAGCGGCGTGCAGCTCATGACGTCGCGCGCATCCAAATCAGCCCCCAGCTCCGCAAGGCGCTCCACAGTCTCCAGGAAGCCGCAGCCTGCAGACGGACCGCATGCCGACTGGAAGCCTGCCAGCCACTGTTTGCTGCTCGATTCCGCAGGGACGGGCGCGCGTGTCTGCGGCGCTCGCGAGCTGCGGCTCGCGATCGGGTCGAGCCTGGCGCTCTCAGCTTGCAGTGCTCCGCCGCCCCAGAGCCCCTTTTCTTTGACAGTGTCGGCAGGAATGGGATGCCAGGCGTCAGCAGTGGGAAGCTGTGCAGCACATGTGGGCAGCTGGCTGCAGTAAGAGGGTCCCGGGCGCGGGNNATCGGGGTCCACGCACAAGGCAGCAGCGACGCCTGCGCAGCGCCACTGGCAGCAGACTGCGAGTCATCCAAGCAGGCGTTGAAAGAGGGGGTTGTGGGGGGGAACACACCAGCAGCCAGGTGCAGCGGCGTGTTGTCTGCGTCGTCTCGGCAGTCCACCCGGCAGCCGGCCTCCACGAGGGGGCCGACCACATGCGCCTGGCCAAAGGCGGCCGCATAGTGCAGCGGGCTGCTGCCGTCCTGCACGCGTGAACATGCAGCTCGAAGCCTGCGTGCCAATGGCGCTGGGAAAGGAACTGTTGCTGCAGGGAAAGGACGCAGCAGGTTCCAGACGCGGAAAGCACGCAGCGATGCCTTCTCACTTCCCACCCCTGGCTTCCCAACCAGGCTAGATGACGCCCTCGCGACTGTTTGAAAGGCCCCGGGGGGATACCAGCACCCTAGACACAGCGGCCCCAAGGACAGTGCCTGGATATGGAGTAAGGGTGAGGGTGTCGATGTAACAGGCACCCCCGGCGCCCACCTTGGCTCGCACGTCGATTGGCACGCGGCAGCACAGCAGCCGGCGCACGACGTCCAGCCGGCCGCAGCGCGCCGCGATGTGCAGCGGCGACTCGAGCGCCGAGTTGGCGAGCACCGGCCGGAAGTCGGCACCGAGCTCGATGAGCACCGCGACCGCGTCCACGTTGGCTGGACCCTGTTAATTCGCCAAGCATCTCAGCCAGGCAGCAGTCAACACGGGGCAGGCAGCCACCACCTGCGCTTTTGCAGCACTCGGCGGCCGGACTGCCGGCGCTCAGCCCTGAGAAAATGATTGCTGGGAGGGCGCGCCTTAAAGGTGGCCAGCCCGAGCGGCGTCCAGCCTTTGGTCGACTCGGCCTCGAGCTCGGCCCCGAGCTCGACGAGCCGCGCGGCCGTCTCGCACTGCCCCGCGTCCGCCGCGAGGTGCAGCGGCGTGTAGCCGCCGCGCACGTCGCGCGCCTCCAAGCTGGCGCCGCGCTCGACGAGCTCCGCGGCCGCCGCGACGCGTCCGTGCATCGCCGCGTAATGCAGTGGTGTCCGGCCTGCGGTACGGCGCAACCCAATCAGCGAGTCCGCACAGCTTGGTCGTGTCCGTCACGCGCTGGCCAACCCGCCCTCGGCACTTGCGTCGCTTTCGACGCGTAGATACTATGCAACAAGATGCCCAGAATGTGAACTGCTCGAGCCGACAAAGGCGGGCTGCAGGGCGCACCCAGGTAGTCCTTCACGTCGACCTGGTGGCCCAGGCTGATCAGCTTCTGGATCGTCGCGACGTGCCCGCCGTTCGCCGCAGAGTGCAGCGGCGTGAACTGATACGAGTCGCGGCTGTCCACCTGCAGGATGCCCGCAGCCAGCCCTCAGCGAGCGATCCCCGAATAGCTATCCCCACCTCGGTCTCTGCCGCTCCAAACACTGGGGGGGGCGGGCGTGCTGCCAGCCGTGCTGACCCCACAACCGCAGCACAACCGCAGGACAAGGCTCAGGACAGGGAGGTGCCTTGTTCCGCAGCTCCTGCACAAGCAGCTCGATGAGCGTGACCCAGCCCTGCTCCGCCGCGACGTGCACCGGCGTGCGCCCCTCCAGGCTCTTCTGCCAGGAGGGGCAGCCGGCGCGGTCCAGCTGCCTGACGGCTTCCACGCGGTTCCAAGCCGCCGCACAGTACAGCGGCGTGCAGCCGTCCCGATCCTTCACTGCCGCCGCGCAGCCCTGCAGGCGTGCCAGCCGCCGGCCCTTCACCTCCCCTTCATGTGCAACGCGCTGCCAAAGAGGCCATGTCCTGTTAAGGAATGGCTGCAAGGGACAGAAGCTACCCACAGAATCTGAGCAGCTAGGAATTGAGCCAGGCTGCGTGCAGGCGTTGCGAAGAGTAGGCAGCGCCGCCTGCCAGGCAAAGCAGCGTCGGAAAAGCTCCAGCCCCAGGCGCGTGCCAGGAGGGCGGGCAGGCCCACCAGTTGGATCAGCTTGGCGATGGCATCCAGGTGGCCCTCCCCCGCGGCCACATGCAGCGGCGTGGAGGCGACCGAGTCCTTCACATCCGGCGCGCAGCCCAGGCTGACCAGCTCCTCGATGGCGCCGACCTGCGGCCCATTTAGGGTTCAGGGTTCAGAGTTTAGGGTTGGGATATGTTTACGACACGTCCATGCATCAGCCCGTCCATAAGCCGGCCGCGTGAGCGGTTTTCTCGTGCAGCTGGGCTTGCGCGTGGGCAGGGCGAGTCCCGACTGCACACTGATGTCGGTAAGCTGGAAAATCGTCCGCGGGAAAACTGGAAAATGCGGGAACAATCAATTCTCCCGGCTCAGATGGCCTGTTTTGTATGGGGAGAAACAGGCGCGTTTCTCGCGGAGAAAGGGAAGAAAGCGGGAAGAATGGTTTTTTCCCGGAGGCCTTGCAGCTTTCCCCCATCAGTGTCCCAGGCCTCCTCACCGCAGCCCTGCCCTCGAACTGCGGACGAGAGCGATGCCTGGTTGTGGGCCGCGGCATAGTGCAGCGGCGTCCAGCTGTTGGCGGCGCGCGCGGCCAGGCTGCAGCCGAGCTCGCTGACTAGCCGGCGCATGAGCGGGCGCCGGCCCTCCATGGCTGCCAGGTGCAGCGGCCCCCAGCCCATGACGCTGCGGACGACCCTCAGGCCCGGCCGCCGCAGGTCCAGCTCGGCCGCGACGGCCGCCATGGGCGGCGACAGCGGCTCCTTCGGGTCGGCAGCCTCCGGCGGCTCGGCCTGGGCGGCCACATCCCAGCCGAGATGCAGGAAGCCCATGAAGTCCTGCGGGCGGAGTCGACTCGGGGATTTTCGATTGGCGCGGAAGGGGGGGTGACTGGCATGCAGCCATCATGTCATGCTTTGGTGATTGCCCGCCCAGGGTGATTGCATGCCATACGCATGGAGCATCCTGCTGCATGCGTTGCCTGCATGACTCGCAGACTTGCCGCCGGCAGGCCCCAGGCGCTGCTGCTGTTCCCTGTCCACACAGCCTCCCCATCAGCACGCTCCACCCTTTCCTTTAACCGTCTGCAAACATGCTGGTGAGCTCTCGCTGCGCCCTTGCAGCCAGGCAGGGTGGGCAGCGCGCCTGCATGCAGCGGCGGCGCGCGATCTCGTGCAGCGGCGTCGCGCCATCCTCGTCGGCCAGCAGCGCCGCCACCAGCGTGAGGATCAGGTTGACCTGATTCTGCACCGCCGCCAAGTGCACGGGCGTGCAGCCGAGCACGTCGGTCGCCAGCAGCGCCGCCGGGCGCCCCCGAGACAGCAGCAGGTTCACACAGCCGAGGTGGCCGCGCATGACGGCATGGTGCAGCGGCGTGCGGCCCTCGGCATCCTGGCCGCCCGGGTCGTTGCCCTGCAGAGCCGGCAGCAGCAGATTGGCAAGCTTCCAGCTTATCTGCTGATCTCAGCAGGCGGACTGGCTGCAAGCACAGGTCTGAGAGCGGGTAGGGCGCCGAGGAGGAGGCTCACCTCATCCAGCAGGCGGCGGGTCTCAGCCTCGTCGCCCCGCTGCGCTGCGCGGTGCAGCGCCGTGAACTTGGGCATGGCGGCTGCCGCCTGCAAGCAACCCGGGCGTGAGAAGCTTGTTTGCAACGGCTCGCCTGGATGCGCGACTGGGGCAGCTGCTTCCTGCAGGCTCAGGTCGCTGCTGCAGCAATGCACAGCACGCCTCGATCCCAAGAGGACGGTGCAGCACCCAGGGCAGGCGCAGGCAGCCAGATCACCCGCGAACAGCCGTGTGTCTGACGGTCAGCTAGACATCCGGACGATTTCACGCCCGCAGGCTAAGGCCAGCACGTGCGACAGGCATGCTGCATTGGGTTGCTTCCAAGGCCTCGTCACCTGTTGCGCAGAAGCAGCTCGAGGGAAAGGCGTTCCGCCTCCCGCCAGGCGCTAGGCAGCTCAGGCGCCGCCCAGGCGTCCAGTGTTGCAGGTCTGTATATACGATTGCGTTGCTCCCGTCGCAATGACACCGTCCGTGCTCGACATCGGGCGCCGCGCGGCCCAGCCCGCACGGTGCCGGCGGAACCGATGCCCAAGCTCGGCTCACCGTAGCTCACGGCTCCCAGTGCGGGCCCGCTGTGCTGTGATCGTGGCCTTTAGGCTTGTGCCGATCAGCCAAGCCCATTCAGCCAAGCCCATTGCTTGCGAGGATGGTTGGTGTTTGGCTGACGAGCCAGCCTGCATTCCAATCACTGTCCAATACACTTCCAACACCTCCACCCCCGACACAACACCTCGACATTCCGTCGACATTCGACAGCGTCGCCTGTTGCTCCTGTTCGCCGCCTGGTCCTGTGAGAAGCACAATTAGCGTGGCATTGGTTGGGCCATGGGCGGCGGCAGCAGCAAGCTCTCGGGTGCGTGTCGGCCGCTCCATTCGCTCAAAATCACCTATTTATCGACACAAATTGCCGCTCAAGGCTCTCACTCCCGGACTCGCACGTGTTGCAGACGAGGAAAAGGCGTCACTAGCCAGCGCATGTAGGGCACCCCGACTGGCGTACACTGCGTGCGTGCGCGCCTATAAGGGAAGGCAGGAGCCGTGTGGCATGCTGGAGACCGCGGTCGTGGACTGCATGGCCAGAAAACTCTGCCCAGAGGTCGAGAAACGTTTCGCCGACTGCGTATACTCCAGCTTCTCCCTGGACAGCGAACGGTGGAGCACCAGCGCGTGCGACGCCGAGGTGGCTGCCATGAAAAAGTGTCTCAAGCGGTGGGGAGTGTACCCCCTGGAGGTCAAGCAATAACTGTGCCCAGCCGCCGGCCCGAGAAAAACTCAATACAGTCGAAATACCTGTTCCTGCGTGTGCTGCTCCTCTATTTACTTTGCCCGATCGCATGTATGAACATCCAATAAACGTTCTCACGGCAAAAGCTTGCCTGCAATTCCTGTGCTGCTCACCCGTCTCTTACATGAGCAAACAACTACTCCGCAAGCCAAACTGGCGATCAACAAATGGAGCAATGATGCGATTACGCATCTCCCGATTGTCCGTATTTTGCACAAGGGCTAGCTCCGCTGCTCGCCCCGAGCTGTGCTAGTGCGGCTTTGGCACGTATCTGCAGGCAACACTCGCGCCCCTCAGCCTGCCTCTATGCCAGCACAAAGCCAGCAGGAGTAGGGCATGGGGGCAGAGAAAAGTGGCACCCGTCCACCGCAAAATTGCGCGTGGCGCTAGGTATCCGGACTTTGAGGCCGTCCAGCTCCTTGGTGGCAAGGATCTGGCAGCCCAAGCGCGACCTGCATTTTGAGACCAGTATCAGGACTTTTTTACAGATGGCGCCACAAGGGCAAAAGTGGACGTGCTGAAAGTGCTTATAGAGGGACTCACGTTTCCGTCAGGCCAAAAGCAAGGTCCAGCATGTCGTTCTCGTCGTCCTCCGGCTCTGGGAGCCGGTCGTACAGCTCCTGGTCCTCCACGATGACATGACAGGTGGAGCAGGCCAGCGAGCCCTCACATGCGCCTGCAGTCCCGTCTCACTTGCCTGAGAGCTGCTACGAAAGCATGCCTTCAGCAGGGCCGTGCCAGCAGCACAGCAAAGCTCGCCTTCGAGGTCGATGCCGTTGGCGTGGGCCGCTTCCAGAAGCGACTCTCCCAACGGCACACGCACCGCCTTGGTCGAGCCGTCCTTCTCGTCGTGAAAGGTCACTTCGATGCTGCATGCCAGCCATCTCTCAAGTTCAGCCCTCCGGCCCTGAGCGTTCAATACAAGCATATCATGCTTGATCATATCGCTCTGCTGCAGTGACCATTCGCGTAAATGCCAGCGGCACAGTTCCGGGTGGCGCATGCGAAAGCGGTTGGCGCCGTACGAGTTGCTGGCGTCCAGACCGGGCTTTGATGCATGCGCCGGGAAGCCTGTCTGGAAGCGCCTCAGCGCAATGCGCGCGGCCGCCTGCACCTCCTCCGGCGCAGCGCAGAAGGCGTGGGCAGCCGGCGACGGCTGTGGCCGCCGCGTCGCCTGGGTGGCGCAAGCCAACAGGGCGCGCAGGCCACGCTCTGCGCTCCGCCTCATCGCTGATGTCAAATGCCTGAAAAAGTGAAGTAAGAGGAGGAGGGAGGCAAACCCAGCCAATGCCAGCAGGGCGATGTGGGGCAGCAGCACTGGTGTGCAACATGGATGGACTGTATTGCTGCAGGCTCGCCTCCCTGAGCTGCAGTTGCATAGGCGGTGTGCCTCCCTGAGCTGCAGTAGCATAGGCGGTGTGCAAATGAACGCAAGGCTCCAGTTTGGTGGGTCAGCGGCATGAACCGCCTGCTGCGACGCTGAAGTGCTCACACCTTGCGGCTGCATTGAGGAAAGCAGGGCCGAATGCCAGCGATCTCGGAAGCATGCCTGCCACGTCCACGTCCATTTCTGCTTTTTCTCGCCACATAACAAAGCGGAGCATATTTTGCCAGCCACTGCTTTGGGTGTCCTTGGTGTGAGGCCCGTGGCAAGACGTACTAGATCTTCCTCCTGCGCTTAATTCAGCGGAAATCGTGCAGGTGCTCTGAGAACAGGCCAACGGAACTGGCAAGAGAACTGGATGTAGGTGCACAGATGCATTGTGGTTCCCGCCTACAGCAGTCAGCCACACCAAGGCTGAAAGCCGGCACTGGATGATTTCGCACGTGGTCTTCTGGCAGTATCAACGCCCGGCCATCATTTTTACAGCCCATGTCTCGTTTGCAAACTGCTGGCTCCGACACCAGGAACGAAACGCGCGCTCCCGCCCACGAGTGGACACTCTCCGTCCGAGCCGCCTTTTGATCCACTGCCCTTCGTAATCTGTGTGAAGAAGCCTCGCTCACGGCCATCGCATCCGCGCGACCCGACTGGCCCCGCTCTCGCAAGTTCAAACGATCGGGGTACGGTTTGGCTCTGTTTCGTCCTCCTGTGCTGTTCACCGGCCCGAATTCAGCGCAGAAGAAAGAAGGCATCCCACCAGGCGCGCAATCGTCCTCGCGCGCGCTCCCGCGCGACCTCAAATCTTGTTGCGCGCACCGACTGCTGAAGCTTCTGAAGCCTCTCGGCCCTGCATACAGGGGCATGGCACAGCTGTCCACATGGCTTCTGGAGGACGCTGCAGCAGGCAGCAGTACTGTCGCTGGTCACACCAGCAAACTGCATGCCTGGCCTACCGCCGCAGCCCTGGGCAGCGCCGCCTGCCGCCAGACTCGATCACTCGGCGGCCACCAAACAGACGCAGGTTTGTCCACGGCAAACCATTCCAGCTGCCCTGACGCGTCCAAAAAGCAAGGACTTTCCTGACACCCCGATTCTTGATGCCTCGAGCAGCCTGGCTGGCAGACAGCAGTTGCCATGCAGCAATCACAGACGTTGCTGCCTGTGCTCGCTGACCACGCAATCGCCACCGCAGCGCAAGCCATCGCCGCCGCCCGTACCATTGCCATCGCAGCCGGCGCGTGGCAGTCACAGCTGCTCCGACGTCTGAGCACGATCCCAGCATCTCAGGCTGGCTGTGATTTGGCGGCTTTTCAACGTCCACCTGCCATCGGTAAGGCCATGAAAGGCCGCCTGCCTTCTTGTGTATTGGAGTTGCCCAAACCGCCGCCAGCTGCCGCTAGCTATTTTTACCAAAGGTTCATCTGCAAGTGGACGGACTGGCGTACTCTGCTGCAAGCTCGCTCCAAGGCGCACTATGCAAACTAGCGATTGCCAATTATGGTCACGACACTTCGAATGATGCTAGCTTTATCTGTGCTGCGGCGTTTGCGTCCCAGTGCCCCCCCCCCCCCCCCTTCTCCTCCAGCCTTAGGGAATCGCACAGTCCGTAGTCCTCCTCCTCTCGCCGGCATGAGCCGCCATGCCCAGACTGACAGATCATTTTTTTTCTGCAGGCCAACCACAACAGGGCAGAGGAGCGTGCAACACCTGCCAACCCCACTCTCGAGCACCTGACGCCCACAGGCAGCCAGCAGCACATCGCCCAGGGCTCGTCAGCTGGTGCTCAGAACTCGACCCCAAGCCAACAGGGGACGAGCGCATCAGGTACAGAGCTGCCGATGTGGTGCATGCCACCTCCACGCCAGCTCCGACTGCTTGTACTACTAGGCAGAGCTGCTCAGCACCAAGCGCTGTGCCTGCAGGCCTGTCGATCGCTCCTGGGCACTTCCTGATTTTCACTGCTGCCTCCGCCCCGCCATCGTGGCCTACGGCCAAGGCCACCTGGGCAGAGCCTGCAAGCCTTCGACCGCTCGCCGGCTGGTCGCTCCTGACAGGCGTGTCTCATCCTTCCAGCAGCCCTGCAGCCACCCATGCTGAAGTATATCTTCAAGCCGACCAACGAGCCTTTCCAGCAGGCGGCATCTGAAGCACCCCTGTGCTCCGCTCAGTAATCAAGAAGTCAGCCATAAATTCATTCAGCGCACCCGTCACTTTCCAGCAGGCCGGCTGGCAGACGAGCTTCTTCGCGTTGCTGTCACAGACAGCGGTGCTGCCTGCGCTGGCCGCCTGACACATCAAAGTGATAGCTGCTGCTCAGCTGCTATAGCGCATCCGCCGCCTCAGCAGTGCTTCCTGCATTTGAGCCGGACAGGCGGCTGCTCCAAGCGCGCTCCCCACGGGTGAGGCCCTGAAGGTCTGTCTGAGCAGTACCCTGGGCCCAGCCGCCCCCAGCCGCCCTTGCCTTGGAAAAACCTGCCCTACAGGCAGACTGGCATGCATACATTACTGTGGAGCCGCTTGCACTGGGCAAGCCGCTTCCCCCGGGGGCTGCTATCGACGGCACCATCTGTGCGAGTGCCTGCCAGAGCCTGGCCCGCTGCAATTAGCGCCCAAACGCATCCAACAGGCCACACAGCCAGCTGTCACTCTCCAAATCATGCGACAGCCTGGCACAGGGTCCGCTGCTGCAGTCAGCACCAGCCTGGGCCGAGTCATCACCCCAGTCGCTGCTTGCCAGCAGGAGGCTGGATTCGGTGGACCAGAAGCAGGCGCGGATGAGGGAGCTGTTGGTGTTTGGGCACTGGCAATCAGCCCCGGACGGGGCAAAAACAGCTTTTCCAGGGAAGGGCCCAGGCAGCGGCTTCATCAGCTCTCGAGCTGCTGCTGCCGTCTCGACCGAAGTCGAGCAGCCAGCGCCATAGCGGGCCCCAGCAGGGCCGACGCTGTCACAGGAAATCGCCGCATATGGTGAGCTCCTAGCCCGCAAGTCGGCTCGCAGCAGGGTGATTATTGCAGGCTGGAAGGCTGCAACGGCGGCCGTCACATATTGCTCCTGGTCTGCAGGAACTTTTCTGGGCGTCGTTTTCGGCCCCGACTTGACGCTGTGGATAGCGCGTGCCGTCCTCTGTGCAGCATCTTCCCCACGGCAGTGGCCGCGCCGGCTGCGCAGGCGCACTCGCCTGCTTCCGAGGCGGCGCTGAAGCCTGCCAAGCTCTGCTGATGAATGCGGACCCGCCCTGCAACCGGAGCCTGCAATCTTGCTGGCTGAGAGCCAAGCTGGGGCGCTGCAAGTCGTCCCCCCTTGCCTGACCTTGCGCTTGGTCTCCATTGCTGGCGCTGCAAACGCGACTGCTACAAAGTGGTGGACTCTTGCGAACCTGTGCGCCCGTGCTGCCAATGCGCCTGCTTGCAAAGCAGAGCATGTGATGTTGCTCCTTTATCTGCTCCTGCAGATCTCGGATGTGACACACACACCACAAAAGGGCTCTGCCTGTCCCCGAAGGCAAGAGCACGAACACAGGAGGCAAATTTGTTGCTCTAAGGAAGCCAATGCATTCTAGCGCTGCATGTGGTGGCCGAGAGGTTTGGCCCCTCAACGAATTCTGCGTTAGTAGAGCCGCCGTCGGCACCCAGCCATTGCAGACAGGAGAGGCATATGCTCCAACGCTATAGCTTACTTCCGCCACAGCGCAGAAGGCATGTGGTGTTTAAACAGAGAGTGACACGTCTGTCAGAAGCAGCAGAGTGTGGCTGTTTCAGACGACAGAGTTGCGGGCGATGGCCTGCTCCGCGGTCGCCACCAGCTGTTCCCGAGAGGCCGGCCCGCCGGCGGCGTTCGGCACCACCTTCTTCGCCCGCCGCATGGTCGACGGCTCAAAGTCGGTGCTTGGGCACCTGCATTGGAGAGGCAAGCCTCAATACGCAACTGTGCTCGTTTTGCGGTGTTATCTGATAGTCGAGGGAAGGCGCCGCACCGGCGGCAGCGGTGCTGCGGCAGGCGCACGCCCAGCGTGGCGGAGTGGTCGCCGCAGCCGCGGCAGACCCACCAACGCTTGGTCACCGCGACGCGCCGCGTCGCGTGCGCCTTGCAGCCCGGCCTGCGCGCCTCCGTGAGCGTGCCGCACGTGTCGCACCGCCACGCGTTGACGCTCAGCTTGTTGACCGACTCGCCGTGCGTCGCGAGCGCGTCGCGCGCCTCTAGGTTCGTCAGCAGGCCGTCGATGCGCTGCTCGTCCGCGGCTTCTGCCAGTTGCGCGTACCTGCAAACACGGGAATCGCCGCGTCAGTCGTCGGCGGCTGGGGCCAGGCGCGCAAAGGACGCTCTTTGCTGGCAGGATTTGGCAGGGATCTCCGATTTGGCGGGAAAAGGGGCGGCGCGCCTGGACCCGGTCTCCTGGCCTGCGGGCGCCCGCTCCAGCACGGAGCCGAAGGCGGCCGCAAAGTCTGCAGGCGTTCGATCCGTCGCTGAAGCATCCGGCCAGGCCATACATAAAACGTAAGAGCGAAGAACGAGCGCACCAGACACGCCTCGGTTCGGCCGGGCCTCCTGCAGCGCGCGGCTGTACATGTTGCCCGCCTTCTTGGCGGCAGCACCCGCACTCGCGCCGTAGAAGCCTCCTGCCGCGCCCTCAGCCGGCGGCGCCGGGACGGCAGCTTTCAGCGCCGCCCTGCGCGAGCCCTCGGCTCAGCGCAGGCCCCACTTGCACAGCTCAAGCAGTGAGAGGCAGGGGCGGTGGTGCCTGGCAGCAGCGGCGGCGTCCGCCCTGTTTTCATCCGGGCTGCCGCCGCCGCCCGCCGATTTGCGTCGGAGCACCGTGGCCGCCCGCTGGCGAGCCGCCGCGTCCTGTGCCAGCTGCCGCGCGGCGGCTGCGGCTTTGGCCGACTCTGTCGACCGCTTCTGCGCGATCCCCTGCAGTCAGCAGAGCCGTGCCTCAGCCATGCAAGCCACGCTGGAGCCAGCAGAGCGTGGCAATGCTTTCAGGGACCAGCACTGCAGCGAACGGTCCGCATGCGAGGCAGTCCTGGCGGTCGCAGACAGCAGCACACCCTGTGCCTGGTGACACCGACTGGGGGGCCGCTACCGCGGCGTCGTATCCACCACCAAGGCAGCGAGCCAGTCTGACGGTCACAGACAGGAGCGTTGCAAGGCCGGGACGGGCCTGAGACGGGGACAGAACGGGCGCCTGCCGCTGTTCGTGCGGCATTGGCGCCCGCCCGTTGAGCCACTCGGCCTCCCGGTCGGAAACGACCACCATGCCGCCGACCTCGCTGTCATATTCGCACTCCTGGCCGGGACCCGCAGCCGGCCGCCGCGGCCGCTTGGCAGCCACAGCCGGCTCGCCTGCAGCTAGCCGCACCAGCTGCTTAATTTGCAGCTCTGGCCCTGCGAGAGGAGGCATGGTGGGAGCGGAGCGCCTGGTGAGTGCTGACCCTGTGGTGGCCGCCGCTGGCCCGCCGCTGGCGGCGCGGTGATGCGCCCGCTGCCCGGGCGAGCGGTGGCTTTGCCGGCAGCGGCGGCCCAGTCGATGTCGCAGTCCAGCAGCCGCGCCTCGCCGCTCCCGCCTGCGTGCATCTCGAACAGTTATCGGCTGCTATCGAGCAGCGCCCTTTGCCTCGCAAGCGCAGCATGGCGTCTGCGGAAGCGGAAGGGACCTGCGGGCGTCTCGCGCGGCGCCGTGGCAGGACCCGCCGCAGCGGCCGGCCTGGCAGGCTCCGGCAGGATCTCGAGCTCCTCGTCGTCGTCCAGAGTGACCATGGCCTCCTCCGCCGGCTCGGCCACTGGCGCCTCCCCGCGCGGCGCTGCCCTCTGCGGAGGCGGCGCGGCCTTGCTGCCGTCCGCGAGCCGTGAGGGCTTCCGCGCGTCCGCAGTGGGGGCGCGCAGCGCCAGCGAGTGGCTGGCTGGGCTGCTCATGCGCCGCTGCTCAGCGCGCGCCCGCTCGGCCGCCCGCCGCAGCGCGCCGGGAGCCTGCACGCCGCCCAGCGCACATTGAGCCAGCGCACACACGAAAACAGCAATGATAGCCATTGCCGAGAGGAGACGGAGGGCACCGTGTCCCGGCTGGCCGGCTTGGCTGAGACCGCAGCCGTGGGCGTCGCGGCGCCGCCAGAGGCAGCCGCAGCGACCGGCCTGGGAGCGCCGCCGCCAGCCTGGGCGGCCGGCGCGGGCAGCCTGCTGCTGCCGCGCAGCGGGCCAATCGGGCCCGTGTCCGTGCCCTCCACCATCTTCCTGACGTATCTGCCGCCGCCACAGCAGCCGCCCGCCACTCAGACGCCGCTTGCAGTGCGGGAAGGCTCCGCTTGCAGTGCGGGAAGGCTGCAGACAGGATGACTCCCCACGCTCACCTGGCGCCCAGGGAGGAGGTGGCCTCGGACTGCCGCTGTGCGGCCGCCAGCAGCTCCTCCCTGCTCTTCGGTGGCAGCACCGCGAAGCGCGCGCCGCTCTGCTGCCGGCTGCCTGCGCACGGCACGCGATCGCTCGCTCCCAAGGCCTTCACTCAGAGGTTCTCCTTGCCGAACATGAACCCTCCGTGCCAAAGCCCCGTACAACTCTGCCAGGCGACTGCTTCATGTCCTGCTGCTCTGACAAAGGCTGTGTCATCCAAGCCGCCCGGCTGAAGGATGAGACCAGCTGCGGCAAGACGCGGCATGTAGGACAGCTCAGAGGCAGGGGTGGGGGCTGGCCGGCGTGCGCCGCCTGCGCCTTGCGCATGGCGGTGTGCAGATGGCCGCCGCGGAGCTGTGCGCGGCCAGAGCCAAGCTTCTTCAGCTCGCCGGCAATGTGGAACTCGCACACGCTGCAGCGCGACTTGTTGACTGGGCGGCCGCACTGCCGACCGCTCTGCAGACCAGAGGGCGAGGCGGGCGCTCCTCAGGCTCAGGCCCAGGCCAAGGCTCGTGAGTCAGGAGCCTGCTGTTGGCCGTCGCCAGAAAGTGCAGCTGCGCCTACGCACCGCTGCCGAGCCGCAGCATCTGCCGTGCTGAGCAAGGGACCGGCGGCTTGCCTTGAAGTGCCAGCCGCATGCAAGCCCAGCCCCGCACCGAATGCTCACGAGGGTATAGCTCAGGCTGCGGCGGGCCGGCAGGAGGCGTGCCTTGCACTTGGCCTGACAGAAGGCCAGGTCAGCGGAGCCGCCCAGCTTGAGCAGCTGGTCGGAGGCGTCCACGCTGATGTCCAGTTTGCCGCCCTGCGACCGCACCTGCAGGCCGGCCACAAGCTGGAAAACACATTTGAATCGGCGAACAAAGGCTACATTCTGATGATGAACACACAAGGTGTCAGCTGCGTGGCACGCTCATTAGGGACCACACCTTTTAGCCCCCAGGTGCGAGCACACACACCCGGTCCAGGGTCCTCACTTGCACATCCACATGTGCAGACACGTGCATTTTCGCTCATGCTAGGCGCTCTCACAAGCATGCCGGCACAGAAGCTACCTGTTAAGCTCACTCTTGTTCGCGCATGCACATAAACAAGCATGCTTGCTCGCTTGGCAGCGGCGCCAGGCGCGGGCGGTTGCTGGGAGCTGGCAGCCATGCCTTGCCGTTGAAGAGCGCAAAGACGCCGCCCACCGTCTCCTGAAGGTATGCTTGGTGCGCAGCTCCGAACAGGAAGACCTTGTGCGTGGTGCCTGCAGCGTGCCAAGTATGGCATTCCAGCCTCTGCCAGTCACTGGATGAACGAAACATACAGTGGGTTGACCAGACAATCGGGCGTTTTCGGTTCCGCATGTTCCAAGCTCTTGCTGTGGTGCTGTGAGATGTTCTCTGGGCGGAAACTGGAGGCAGCCTGACCGTCCAGGTCGGCGAGCGTCCAGATGGCAAAGGTGCGCCCGCTGATGCTCTCCAGCGGCTTGGAGCGGTCGGTCAGCACGCCGACGGTGGCCCAAGGGCCGGTGGCATCTCGGTCGGCTCGCGAGCTGCAGCCGGCATGCTTCATTGTCATAGCCAGCATGCTAGTCCAGGAGAGAGCTGGTGCAAGAGCCATGGATATCTAGTGGCACGAGGATCGTGAAAATGGCGGTTCTTGCCGGAAAGCAAGTCTGTCGGGAGCCAAGTGGCAGCGCGGAGCAGCAGCGGCACCTGACAAGCGGCAGCTTCAGGAAGGTGAGCGCCGCAAAGCGCTCCTGCAGGACGACCAGCGGGTAGAGCACCTTGCTGACCTGCACACTCGTGGCACGGCAGCAATTCAGGCACAGGCTTGGCTGGCTTGGGATGGCCGACCGGAAAGAAAGCAGCCCTGAAGGCGCTCACCGCGATGCCTGAGCTCTTCTCCACGCCGTCGCCCATCGCTCTGGGCGGCTCTGCCTTGCCCGCTGCAGGCCTCTTGGCCAGCAGGCCTTGTGGCGCTCGCCTGGCTGCCGTAAGCTGGCGGTCTGCAAGGCCGTGCCAGGTGTGAGGCAGCGCCAGTGCAGCTGGGTGAGGTAATGCTGGCCAGGTGGGTCCTCACCCGACTCCAGGCGATCAGCTGTTCCCTCCCTCTCTTTCCGCATCCTGTCGACCGCGTCCTTCGTGTCCTTTTGAAGCTTTGCATCGTCGCTGTCTGAGGACATGCACCCGTCGCTGTCCGAGATGTGGTCGTCAAGCTCCACCTCTTGCGCGTCCTCCGCCAGCGCCAGCAGCATGTCGAAGTCATCCTCGCCTGTACATGCCGGAACAACGTCAAGTCGCTGTGAGAGTGCATGACAGCTTTGGAGAGCGTAATGAGCGGAAGCAGGGAGGTCATCACCCACCTGACGCCATGGCTAGAGCTTTCTCGGCAGCTACGTCAGATCGCTGCTAATCTGGAGTGGAGGTAGGGGAAGGCGAAGCCGTCCAGTCCCCAGTATGTGGCAAGATGCGACTCTGCGAGGGAGGAAAGCGATGCTTCGCGCGAAATCAAAACATCTACATCATATGATAGTAGCCATATGTGTGTTCTAAGAGCCGGCCAGCCCGTGCAGATTGTGCAGTTGCGCAAATCGGGGGCAAATTGCAGCAGCACCGGTGATCGCAGTTCCCGTGCCCTACACTGAGCTTTTCGGATATTCGGCGACCATACAGAAGAATGAGCAAGACCGCCAATACATGCTCAATTGCAACGTGGATTCGAAGCCCTGCACAAACCGGGCCTGCCTGGCTTTTCTCTGCCTCCCCCTTGTGCGTCCGGTTCCGTTTGCTCTAGCTCGCCTCGACAGCACAAACGACGGCAAGACAGCTCCTGCAGGCATCTCAATCTCAGGCGCCCGCAGACGCCAGTGCGCTCCGCAGCTGCCGCCCGAATGCGGCCGCAGCGGCCGCAGAGGCATCGCTCTTCAGCGTGACGGCTGCAGAGGCGGCCGCACTGTTGACCAGCAGCTCCACCAGGAAGCGTGCCTCGCCGCCCGCCTGCTGCGCGTGGAAGTAGAACCGGTAGGCGGGCGGCTGGCCACCCGACGCCATCGTCGCGATGTGCAACCGCGCAAAGTGCTGGCAGAAGCCCTGCAGGCCCGCGCACCCAATCAGCCCGCCGCTTTCATGCTTGCATTGCCGTCAGGCAAGCAGTCCCTCCCGCCGCTCTCTCATAGTCTCGAGACGCAGCCACTCGTGCGGAGAAGCGGCGGGACGCGCCTGCTGCCCGGTTGGCTGTATGAGCGCCAGCGCGCCTGCCGACAGCCCCGCGCTGAACCGCTCCGCCGGCTGCAGGCTGCCCCACAGCCGCTGGAACTCGGCGGGCGCCAGGGCCGGCGCGGGCCGCAGCTGCACGCCGGCAGGCTCCGGCGGCGGCGCGGCGGGCTGCGGGCCCAGCGAGAGCTCCCCCAAGCCGCCCAGCAGGTCGTCTGAGCCGAGCAGGTCGGCGGCCGGCGCGGGCGCGGCAGCCTGGGAGGAGGTCGCTGCAGGCAGCCGCCGGCACCGCTCCATCAGCAGCTCGCTTGCCTGCCGTCCGTTGCAGCACAAGGGCAGGCGGGCGGCTTCCTTCCTGGCTGTGCTGGGCAGCAGCGCAGTCAGCGGCCTTCCGAAGAAATCCCCACAGGCCATGCCCCCCCCCCCCCCCTGCTTCTGCGGGACAAGGCAGAAGCCGAGGGAGGTGCCTGATCTA